>JAYJMH010044193.1:0-14605 GCA_036873815.1 Phacellophora camtschatica
GTTCATCAAAAGAGCCACGAAGAAATTATTTAAAATACTTTTCTGATGAACGCCCGCCATGTTTTCGTCGTAATCAAAAATAATCAAAATAATAGAATAATGGACAACATGTTTCATTCATTCATTAATTAACAAGAATAATGGCAAAAGGCCTCTATTTCATAAATTTTCTTTGCCTCGTTTACTATCCGTACTAGTTTGGGATCGATCCAGCAGTCTGAACGTGTTTACACGAGACTTTGTGGGACCGATTTGGGATCGATCACAAACTGGATCGCTTTGGTAAGCGAACCCAAATTGGCAAGGTTAGCGGATCGATCCCGAGCGGACCCGTGTGAACGCAAGGCCTATCCGTACCAATTTAGGATCGATCCAGTTGGGTAAGTTAAAAATTCGAATTAAGCTAACATCATAAGATTTCTCTTAGTAAAATGTTTAAAACGTTTGTAGACGCAACGGTTCTTAAAATAGCTTTAAGTACAATTCATTCAACAACAATTCATTCAACTCATAAACAATTCATTCAATAGTTTTGAAACTTGAAACTTTAAATTTTATTTCTTCTAAAAATTTCATAAATAACCAATATGAGAAATGATATGAGATACTTCTTTTCTATCAAACAAACAAGATATTATCTCAAAATTTGAACTTCACGTGAGACTCTGGTTATGTCTTTCGCTCATATTTTGACTTTTGAAGCTCGTAACTCCACAATCACTCAGCTTATTTGACAGGGGAACGTATCAAAATTTAAGTTGGAGTCCTGGTTTTTACAATATATCAAATGGAGTCCTATTTATTTGCCAGTTTACTTTTCACATTTATACAAACTTGCACTAAGTTTTTGGAGCACCCTGTATGCCTGAATCTTAACTCACAAATACTTGACAGCGACAACATTATTTGGTGGAGAGTACAGCTGACGTCAGCCATCTCGGACTCTTTAAGTCTAGGCCAACCGGACAAGATTTTTCATTAGATTTCTGGCTCACTATTTGATCTCAAAGTCCAACGGTGTCAAGTAATGTCGAGCATAGGTGGCTAAACGACTAGACTTTTGACTAGATTTTTCACAGTTTAGCTGATTTTCGATTTCACTTCATTGTTCCTCCAGTTAGTTTTACGCAATAGATAGCACCACACCTTTGCTATCTTTTTCTTCCTCTTCTAATCTGATGTAGAAGAAAGCAATTAAGCATAAATAAGTTTAAAATCGAAAACACGTGTTTTTGTTTTTCCTGTTTTCCTCAAATTTCGTTGAAAGAAGGTTATCTGGAAAATCTTGATTCCAGACAAAACAAAGCAATCTTTGGTTTTGACGCGCAAAACACTGATAACAGAATACTTGTGCATACTTATCTGGCCAAACGACGTGATTCAACTTCTCGACAACAAAAATTTAATTTTCTTCCCTTACATTTTTTGATCAAAATCATACTTCGCTCGATATCACTTGATGAGTTTTTACAAGTAAAAAATCCAGTAAAAAATCAAGTCGCTTTGTTGGGGTTTTACAAAAACCAAAAATTCATTGGAAATAGCAAAAATTCTAAGTAAGCTACAGTGAACGAAGTGAAACTATTTCCTTTAAAGTATGAGCAAATGTTTAAGATAGCATGCATTTGAGAAAATAGATGTTAACTGTAGTTCCATACTTAAATTAGCAGTTGGGATAAGAATTTGCTCAAGTATGTATGTATGCAACATGTTTCTTTCAAAAGAAAACAATAATAATTCTATAAAAGTTCAACAAAAAAAAACGGATTGAAAATATGTTCCTCTTTAAAATCTCAGCACTGAAAGTCTTTTTCCTTTTTGATGAACTCAGTACTAGTTACTTGTTAAACTTTGTTACTCAGAGTGCATATATGTAAATTAAAATTACCTTGTCAGACATCAATGTTGCAATTGACCTTCCAATTTCATAATACTCCCTTTTTCTCGATTCAGGTCCAAGCAGCACGAACAAAAATCGAACTGGGATGGAAACTTCCGTCAAATTTCCAAGAAAACATCCCGTTGCTAATCTAACAAATGCCATCGTTGGTTGGTACAAATCCGGAAGTGTTCCGACCAGAACTGACGTCGCCTCCGCTCCTTCAGGGACACGAGTTTTCACATCTGATTTGGTTTTAAATTCACCTTTGTCTTCAACAACAGAAGGTCCAAATTTTACAGTTGCTCTCTACGAAAAACAAAAGAAAAAAGTCATTATCATATCATTATCATTATCATTTCTATCACATAGGATAGTATAACTCTGATCCCCACAAAACACCATATAGCAAAATGGAAAATACTAGATGCAGATCGGTGAAATAACAGAAGCATTAAAAACTTGAAATACTCTTCCCTTACATTAAGAATGGCGTTTTCTATCCTCCCAAATCGACTCCCATAAGGGGCATGCCCTAAAAAGATTTTCATACCTGTCTATGTTAGTAAGGAGACCTGTTTATTCAAGACTATTCAGTGAGAATTTATGATAATCTGTATCAATAATCTATCCTCTTGTACCTTTGTCACTTTTCTCAAGACGGCTCGCAGGATACGGTAACAATAATGAGCAATAAGCAATTCATAATAACAGAAAATATGTTTTATTTGCAGATTGCTTTTTCCCCGCATTGATATCCCTATCAAAGCCCTTACAAATATCAATACGAAAGATTCTTAGAAATGCAAAAATTGATTCTCAGACTAAATTTGGTTTGCAGATAATCAAGAATCCGGTATCTGAAAAGTTCGACAAATTTTCATAATAGCGGCTTCGATAAAAAAAGATGACCGTATAAGAGCTCCGTTGCACCATAGAATGAGGTGCCCACGATGAATATGATAAAAGCAATTTTCGTATGCGACAAAAGGTAACGTTCCTATACAAGCAGGGGCGCCGGAGTAGGGAGGAGAGGAGCAGCGCCCAATTGACCTTCAGCAGGAGAGACAAAGGGGGCTAATGTGCTTTTTTATAACCAAACTGGTTTTCTATTTATAGCACAATATCTATTTTCTATTCAACAATTAAGGCAGCGTTTACAAGATACCGGATAAATCGTATCGGATTGGTCTCAGCAAGATACCGGATCAATTATCGTATCGGATTGGTCTCTCCGATATATTAAAAACAACCTGTCTACGCTGCATTTACACAATACTGGATTACTTCGTTTCCGTTCTGCTTACACGACGACGCTACGTTCCGCATTGCGAAGAAAACGTCTTTTGATTTCAATCTTTTGTTTTATCTTTTAAAAACATAGAGGGTGCATTTACATGGCGCCTTGCCAATACGATACGTCTCGTACCATTTTTGCGGGAGTGAAATCATTCCGCTATGAAAGTGGTATCAAAAATAATCCGGTAAGTTCCGTACATCATTCCATCTCGTGTAAACGCATCAATCCGATACGGATTCGCTCGGGAACCTCTTTCTGAATTTCTTGGCTTCGTTTTCACCTTGCATTCATTGGAATTCTGTCTTGGCGCCATATTTCAGAGTTTCCGTTTTCTTCGTGAACAGAAACAAAATGGATACGAGTGAGCTTTTCACATCGCTTGTCTTCACAATAACTGGAATGGCATGCATCGTACGGTTAAAAACATAATTTTTAACGATTTAGCTCGAAATTATGTTGTCCAAAGAAGGAGGATCATGAATCAATTGTCTTCCTTGCCAAGAAGAAGATTAAAAGTAGCTTTCTTCACTGACAATACCAAGCCATCGAGATTTTGGAAAATCTTGTTCCAGAATTTCTGTGTCTTTTACTTTTTAGGGTTCCGTTCCATAAATGCATCTTTTATTTGATCGTATTTTGATTTTACCCCGTTCCAGTTTTTGCCCTCGAACAGACATTCCCTGGCAAAAGCCTTCACTGGCTCGAGCAAAAATTCGACTTCTGAATCTGTCCACGTGAATGTGTTGTTGTAAAGTTTACGTTCTCACGTGGGTTTGGGTCGTGTCCAGTCCTTTTACCCGACTAGTCACATGGCTGGTCATTCATTTTCGTATGGTATTCAACACACGAATATCTTTTTGAGTTAGCTATAGCATCGTGAGTAAAGTTAATATGAAGAGAAAGTTGATATGATTATAAAAAGCGTAAACGTAAGCGTTTTCATTGCTCCAAACCTTACAATACAACATGCGTCATTCTTTGGCTTTGCCATCACGAAAATAGATTTCAGGTCTTTTGCTTTCACTTTTGCCTCCTTTAAAAGGTTGGCGCCAAAACAATGTGAAACGAAAGAATTTACCGCTCAGAGGATTTAAATCAAAAGAAACAGGATGAAAACGGACTCAAAAGTAATCCGGTATCGTGTAAATGCAGCCTAATGAGGCTCCAGAGCGAAACAGTATCGGATTCATGCGTTTACACGAGCTGGAATGCGGTACAGCATGTATCAAATTACTTTTCACACCACTTTTACAGCGGATTTCATTCCGCAAAAGCGATATGAGACGGACGTACCAGATTGGAGCGGCGTCATGTAAACGCACCTCCTATTTGATGCGAAAATTAATCCGGTACAGAAGTAATCCGGTTTCGTGCAAATGCAGTCTAAGCCAAATTAACAACTAAAACTCCTTCACACTTCCCTTCGCGCTATGAATTGACCATAACATCCCTTCGCGCTATGAATTGACCATAACAAACACCAAATATTTCCTGCTCATTCGAAAATTGCAATCAACATAAAAATTACGTTTATTCAATTAGTAGTTGTACTGATTCGATTCTTGAAACCCCATATTACCCCCTTCGTTGCCCCCAGCGTATATACGGCCTGTATGCAAGTCTTGATAATTAAATATTCAAACACAAACCCTTTCATCATCTGATGAATCAATGTATGCATCTTTAAGAAACGGTTCCACAGATCCGTCTTCATCGTCCATATCGACATCGCCAATTTCAAACACAACGGATTTGCCCTTCGCATTTAGGTTATTCTCCTTCGCAATTTCGTCCACAATCGAAACATCATTTTCAGAATGCTTGTCTGCAGAGTCAAACACCTCCTTCGCAGAGTCATTACTAACTTTTCGTACCTCCATCTCTATGTTGCTGTCAACCCCACTGTCCTGGTCACGTAATACACTCCCGTGATCCATCGAGAATGATCCCAAACTCGAAAAAGAAAAGTTTCGTTTCAATCTGCTTTGCTGATGCTGATGCCGATGCTTCGACAACAGGACGTCGATCACTTTCTCTTTGTTTGCTCGGCTAAGCTGATCGGTGATGACCATGTTTTCCACGACTGACTCGTAAATCGAATGGAGATCAAAAGATTCTAAATCTAGCAGGACAGTTCCTGAAATAAAGAGCCGATAGTTTACGCTATATTACAATTCGTTCATATCCGGGATGACCCAAAAAAGAGTTCAGACGTTTGAAAAGTCACCCAAATTTGATTTTGTTACGAATTTCAAAAAACATTTCTGCTAACATGAGAAGAACCAAGTTACTTTCTAGAAGCTGCCAGCATAATATCGTAATATCAATTTGAAAAACAAAATTTTGAGGTATACTTTTCAAAACCTTTGTAATTAAAATTTAAAAAATATCTTTTAAAGCGTTTAATGAAGCAAATTATAGTTTTACATATTTCCAAGATTCCCAACAATATGAAGTGATGAAAACTTGCAATAACGTGTTTATTTATTTCTCATAGCAACTTATACCATGCATCAAAACAAGGTCGCTTTTAAACCGGCAAAATTACATTGCTTTTAATGTGCTAGTGAAATATTTGACATCGCTACGATTAATTTAGCCCTTCTGGTGCATAGCAACGTAAAAATGAGCTTGGTTGGTAGCACACTGGAATTTTGGTGATTTTTCAAACATATGAACATTTTTTGGGATCACCGGGTATATGATTTTGTTACATAATCTAAATTTGTTTCATTTGCTTGGTAAATTGCTCGAATAGTACAGTAAACATTCGTAAATTTGTTCATTAAACAGTTGTTATCGTCCATTAAATACGTGTATCAATTTTTTCTTTACATTAAACTTTCAAAAAGATTTAACCTAATTATCCCCCAGGAAGAACAGTCATTTGGCCCATCGCCAAACAACGTAAAACGTACTAATTTCAGGAGGCAAATGCACACAAAGCTTTAAATTAACTTGATATACTTCAACGAAAATTCATCTTTTGAATTAAATTGGTTTTTAGACGTTACTCCCTGTAAAATGAAACCTAGGTATGTTTTTCCTGTTACTTAGCAATAAATCCGGCCCCGAAGAGGCTAATGTAAAAACACTGACGCTGCGGAAGAGTATTGATTAAAGTATAATAAGATTAAGTAAATAGAGTTTTGATTGAATAAAAAGGTAAACAATCGGAATTTTTTTCCTAAGTAAAGAACAAACAAGCAAGCCTGAGAAGAAGTCAATTAAACTTCTAACCAAAAAATACAAAGGCTTAAATGTGTGAAACTTGTGTATTTTGTCATTCGAACCTCTACAATATATTAATTATTGTTAAATATTTTACAATATATTAAAACTAATGTGCACTCATACCTGATTCAATTCCCTTCCTTAGTTCCAGTAAACTATGAAATGAAAGCGATGCAATGTGAGGCTTGCCCCACTGTTCATTCTTTTCGACGTCTTCTTCAAATTTGATCCAACGTGCTCGCTCCTTCCATTGGAGTTCATTGTCAGTTCCGCAAGTTAACTCTTCCAACTCGACGAAGCCCTGTAAAAGCACAAAACCTTAAGCACAAACCCACTGAAAAAGTAATATGCTCTTTGGGAAATTTGCATAACTTTAATTTTAAAGTTTTATGTAAGGCCACAAGGCTGCAGTGTACATAATTTCGTACAAAAATAGCGACATATGCAGTTTCAGGTGTTGCTGCTCACAGGGAAACAAGAGAAAAATGAATTAAGTTACAAATCTGGCCTCAGAACGTAGACTTACCATATATAATCGTCGAGTTAAAAATTAAGGAAAATTTCTGGACTTGGAATTGCGCCTCGTAATTCGAACTTCGAATAAGGGCAAATTCAAAATTTGATTTTTCTCACCAAAAGGGGTTTTTCTTTCAGAAAAATTCCACTGCGCCGGTTCGTGTCTTCAGCGGGAAAATGGTAACTGAACATTTAACTGTTCAGTTAATCAGTATAATGTGTAGGGTAACTGAACATTTAAAATGACATACCTTTCGAGGATTATGATCATATTTGTTTTCAGTAATTGTTATTTGAACGTGAGACGGCTTTTCGGACGTATCTCTGTGACTTATGTGTGTCATCATTCCTGACTTGCTTCTTTTTGAAACTCGCCTGCGCATTCCTTTGAGATCTTCAAAACGATGAGCTGGAAAAGGAAACCCAAACATTTGATTGTTTAAAATACGGCAATGATAAACGGTCAAAAATTAAAGTTTTCGTATTACCAAGAAGAGTTAACCGTTTGTTTCAAAGAAATAACAAAAAACATTCGAATTTTCGATATTCGAATTACATTCGCATCGCACTTTTGAGAATCAAAGGGTGTTTTTGAGAATCAATTATATATATATATTGGATTTTTAAAATATGGCAGAAAATATCTTCAATTAGATACCATGATGATGCTATATACACAGGTATTGTGGAGCCCCACTTCCGATACTATTGCTCTGTCTGGGGTTGTTGTGGCATCGTTGAAATAAATCAGTTACAAAAACTACAAAAACAAAGCTGCTAGAATAGTAACTAATAACAGTTTTGACGCCCAAGCCAGGCCAGGAAGGCTAGGCTGGAAGACTATTGGTGATCTTATTAATATTGAATCTAAAACAATGGTCTTCAAAGCTCTAAGTGAGCTTTCTCCTCTGTATCTCTTCCCAAAAAACTAACAATTTTCCACAATTCAACTGCGTAAAACCTCTACAGATTTAAGGTTACCTATGCAAAACTCATCAAATGGACAAAAATGTTTTTCTTTTAGAACAGCTAAACTGCGGAATAGCCTCACATCTGAGTCAAAGCATGCTCCCTCTCCAAATAGTATTAAACAACTTATAAATAAATACTTTTTCATTTAATGCTATATTATTAACCAATTATTATTAGTTTTGTATACATTTGTAATTTAGGTTTTTAATAAATACATTGTAAATTAGGTTATTAACATTTAAGTTATTAGTAATATAATTGTAATTTAGTTTGAGGGCCCTTGAAAAACAATCATTAGATTGAAGGGTCATTTTCCTAAAAATCGATTGAAATGTAATGTAATTCTAAACCTAGAGACAGAAACATATTTTCCAATCAAACACAGAAATCCAGGCCGTATTCTTTTGGCTTTTTAAAATCTTCTGAATTCTGAAATTCGCGGATTTCGGAGAGTTTTAAAACCAGAAGCCAAATGAGTGTGAATTCTGAAAGAGCGTTCGAAAATCAAGCAACTTTTAGAATTTGTATTGGAAGCGAGGTTTCAGTGTTAAAAAGGTCCTTGCAAACAGGTTCAAAGTAGTATTGTAGAAGAAGGGCAGATTTTGTGAAATTAACACCCCAATAGTAAAATTGACAATGGTAACAATAGTGAAATTGACACCCCAATACAAAGCGAATTCTCTCAAGTGGAAAATCAGAGCAAGCAAAGCCATGTTTTGAGTATCTGTTTGAGAGAATTCGCTTTGTCTTCAATTACTAATCGCTTTGAAATTGGTGTGTCAATTTCACTATTGTTACAAAATCTGCCCTTGTTGTATTGTAGAGTAGTTTGTAAAGTAATGTAATTTGTACCATGTCTTATAAGTTTTATAAAAATGTAAAAAGACATTAACCTGCCCCAACGCTATCCAAAGAACATCAAGACAATGCAAACACACAAATAATAAAATCGATGAAATTCTACAAACTCTGTATTGTATCAAGATCTTTTCTATCCAACGTCTTCAGCACATTATCTTCTTGAAGCTCATTGGTGATATCAAAAATTGCCTTTTTCTCGTCCTCTAACGTTTGCAACCCTGTGCGAACCCTTGATTCTAGACTGTCTTTATCACTGATCCCCCTGTGGTGGTGGTGACGATGATGATGGCGCTTTTCGCCACTGCTGCTGTCTTGTTGATCTCGGTTTCGATGTCGATGGTGGTGGTGACGATGCTTCTTTTGCTGCCCGGCGCCCTCATTTTGTTCCTAAACGACATGTATAAAAGCTCTGTTACACGATGAACGTTTTCGGGAAATCTATTTGCAATAGCATTCCGAGACAGGTTTCAAGCAGAGCCACCTAAAATCCTTGGGGCAGAGGCTATTTCGGTATTCAAAAACTTCAAATTTCTGTATGCTTTCCAAGAAAAATTCCTGGTATCTAGATGATATACGAAAGTTCTATAAGAAAGTTCTAAGGATAATAGCCCCTCCCTACCCCCTCCCCCTACTAATCTTCAATATATTCCTACGATGTTGTGGTCCATTTAAAAACAGTTTAAATGTTAAGATGCTTTCAAGAAAAATATCATTATCTTTTCAACCAAAGCGTTCGGAAAGGACAAAAGTTGCAAAATGTCTTACGCATGAATTCGCGAGTGCTCAAATATCTGAATTTCTATTAGTTAATTAGAATCAGGGATATAAGTAAACTCCGCAGACATGTCGTCTTATCTTTGTCGTTTCTCTCTGACCGACATGCATTGCCAAATTTCTGAATTTCCTCCACATTTAAAAGCTGCAGCAGTTTTACCGATATCTCAGATTCTAATAATAATCTATGTTTCAAATTAAAAATGCAATTGATGGAACAAAATATTGTTGATTGAACACAGTGGATTGGAGAAAAACGATGAAGGAAATTAGCTGAACTCACCTTGAGCCAAACAGCTTTTTCCAATTCATGGTCTGAAATTTGGTCTTGAGTCAATTCCTTGTTTTCTACAATCTGAGGCATAATTTTCGTCATGGGAAGTATTGGAAATTTTTGCGGTGATTTGGGAAATTTCTCTTTTTCTTTTCTTTTCTCCACTTTTGAACTTTTCTTTTTCCTTTTCGATGATTTTTCCTTCGCAAGAGGTCGAATAGGCTCATGATAATGTTGTGAAATCTTTCGATGGCCTGAAGAAAAACAAACCCTTTAGTATCAAAACGATAATCAATAACAAATTGAATACAAATTAGAAATTAGCTTCAAATAGTCTCGTAACATTAAATAAATACACCTTTTTCTGTGAAAGAGAAAAAATGTCTCGTGAAAAATTAGCAATGAGTTATCTACCAAGGCTGTCATTATGCAAATTCATCAAAATCTTTAGAAATTTGCAGTTATTATTGCAGAATTGGATTGTGCAAAAACAAAGTTTAGTTTAGAAATTAGAAAACAATTTTTTGCATTTCTGCGTACGTGTTTGTCAAAGTTATAGCGAAGCAAAGATTTTAAAGTTTATAAGTGATTTTATCGCAAATATTTGTAGAGATTTAATCATTTGCTCCAATGTCATTTTCACGTTCAAGGCTCTTACAAATTCAGATCTTTACATCACTATAATTCTGACAAGCATCTTGGTAGAAATGCAAAAATTAGTTCTGGGACTAAACTTTACTTAGTAGGTAAACAAATTAACCTATAATCTTAGTCTAAATGCCTGAGACAGTGACAGCGAATACCTCTTATCCATCTACCCCCTCCCCCAAGTCAATGTTGGGTGTGTGATTTTTACAAATTCTGATGACCCCATGCCTGCCCTTTCATGAGCACCAACATTGACTTGGGGGCAGGGTGGTTTCTTGGTGGAAAAAATGCCTAAATTAATGAAAAAATGTTAAGATGAGGATTTCTTTATTGTGTCTCGTGGTATTTTGTCCGCAATTGTAGAAACGAACACAATGGTCTTCAAATCCATCAATGAGCTGGCTCCAAAATACTTGTGTGATATGTCCACAAAACAAAAACTCACAATCGTCCTCGCACAACCTTCGGAATACCACGAGGACAAAAATGTTTTTCTTTTAGGGGTGCTAAATTGTAGAATAGCCTCTCAACTAAGTCTAAACAGGCATCTTCCCTAAACTGTTTTATTTTATCGATTTAACTGTTAGGAGTTTTTACTTTCACTTTTTCTTATCCATTTTTTAACATTTGTAGATACTCTAAATTGTAAATAGGTATTCAACCCTTTCCCGCCCGGATTTATTTCCAATTTATAGGAAAACTCCATCTAAATTTAATTTTGCAGGGGGTATAGCATTTTAAAACAAACTTAATTCAAGAGATAAATTTATATTGAAAGATCTGAAATTTATGTAATGTCTGTATTATGTAATACCTCCTGGAAATATGACGTTTTATGTTGATTGGCAATGAGCCATATGGCTATTACCGGGGTGGTAGTTTATTTATTTTAAAATTGTAAGTGTTTAAAGTTCCATACGTTTTCATAATGGCGGCCTTAATAAGTAAAGTGGATTGACAACAAATAATAGCACTGTGAATGACACCCAGTTCAGCACGACCTTGTATTCGCTTGCTAAGAAAATTCGCTTGCTAGGAACTGAGCATTAATTGTCATGTGCTCACAGCACATACAGGTCTTTTTATAAGGAACCTGTCGAAGGCTCCACTGGTGTGACCAAATTTCCCTAGTAATAGTTTCTTAAAAGTTTCCTAACTGTATATGAAAAAATTCTGTTTTTACAATGAATTCTTTTCTTCAACAAAAACATTAACAAAAAGTCGGTATATATATATTACAGGATAAAAATTTATAAACACAATTTCCACTAAACTAATCATCTGACATCATCATTCCCATTCCAATAAAACCATTAAGCATTACGTAATCTTCGCAAAAAAATCAAAAGTTTCTTAGCGATTTTTCATTCACTAATAAAAGTTTCTTAAATTTTCGTGGGTTTCACCAGCGAGTTTCTTATAAAGTGGTTTCTTATAAAAAAAAACGTGTACCTGACTCCTAATAGCATCAATATCAAAGAAAACCGTGTACATAAATGTCAGTTTACATTTGCTAAAATAGAGCAAGGAAACTGCGTAATTCGTAAATTTTTAATGAAGTACTCATTCGAAGAAAACTGGTCGGTCAGCCGTTAACTTAGAGGTGTGTCCTTTATTCAGTTAAAATAGGCAAACACCTGCTTTGGCTTACTACAAAATAGGATTTAAAATAGGCTGCATCTAAAACTTTGGAAAAGTACACAAAATTGAATAAAGCTAAGCCTCGAAGGAACTGAGCATTAATTGGCCTTACTGCAAACTGAAATTGTATTTTCTCGGAGCTTCTAGGTCAAGCATTATCTTGAGTCATCTATTGGCATATATCAAAGATATAACCGGGGGTAAACTAATCTGGTAAAGAGTTTAAAAATTTAATAATCTTAGTTTAATAATTATATTTAATTTAATTTAATAATTTTTAGTTTTTCATTTTTTAGGCTCTGGTACCCAGGGTATGAGCAACTAAGGAATAAAAAATATGCACAAAAAATACTTAAATATGCTTTAGCAAAATAGCTGTCAAATTTGCTAGTAAATTTGCAAAATACCCCTACTAAAATATTGGTATTGAAATACTACTACTTCTTCCTAACCCTTCTTTCCATTTCTAAAATATAAGAAGCACTGCAAAGTTTTAATGCAGAAAAGCAAAAAGCAAGCGACGAGAGAGCAAAAGAACAGCACATTGCCTACATTGTCTTCATGTAAACTTCAACAGAGCCACGAAAACACATGTTGGTCAGTACGTGGTCTCGCCAAAATGCCAGAAGACCTGACCATAAAGCTTCGTCGCTGTGACTCCTCCGCAATTACATTTATCAAGTGATTTGCACAATAATTCTGGAAATTTTCACGGAGTAATGAATTAAAGACGATTCATCAATAAGTAATATGTAAAATTTGTAACATAGGGTTGACCACAGGTTGCTTGTTTTTATTTTCCAGTTGAGAGAATTCGCTTTGTCTCTGGTGGATAATCGCTTTGAAATTGGCATGTCGATTTCACTATTGTTACAAAATTTTCCTCTGTTTGTAAAGAAGAGACAGGCTTTCCGGATCCCAAACCCATAACTCCAACATTATCATCTTTTTACAAAGCATGCAACAAAAAGATGTGCCGACACTCCAACGAATACAGTGACTTCCAACAAAATTTTAAAATACAGTGACACAGACTTCAAAATATCACCTCCAAATATATGACATCAAACATAATTTTTTTAACTAATAAAGCAAAATATATTTCATAACCCAAAAATGATTTATAATCATTTGGTTGTAGGGGGCGAATGCATGCAACACCACAAAAAGTTTTGTGTTCAGATAGAAGGGGCTGTGCTGCCAAGCAGAAATATCATTTCCGATATCATCTCCAAGAGTGTCGTTCTTATTGAACAAAATCAACCGATGAATCTAAGCTATTTTGATAATGCCACAATTCCTATTAATCTATAAGAAAAGAAAATGCGCAATTATCTAAATTCATCTAAATTAATCTTATAACATCTTAGGACAGGGGGGCTCTATCCTCGATTAGTATTCCTATTGAAAGAGAAGTAATTCCCTGCATACAATTTATTTAGCTCCTCTTTGTATTTGCATATTGTATTCATTTTCTGTAAAATTATATTTGCAGTTAAGTTATTCGTTTGCATATTTAGGACTATAAACTGTATGTAATGGAATTTAAATTAAATGAAACTGTACTGAAACTGGATTCTAACGAGCAATCTATGCTCAATACATTAAAATTTTAAGATATGGGGAGTATAGCTATCGTTAGTATACCTACTTAGAGAGCTCCTCCTTTAAGTCATTCTTATACGTACAAATTTTTTGTCTCTGTGTAGTTTCTTTTTGTAAAATTGTTATAAAGTATTTCCAATTCTGTTTAACGTAATTTTGTTTAGTTATTAATTTGTATGTATGAGAATGTAAAGAATGAAGTGAACTGAACTGAAAAAGAAAAATTGGCACCTTGCTATGCCTCTGACTGGGATAAATAATTATATAATTTGTCTACTTTGCAACTGCGACTATTCTATCAGGGTAAGTTCTTTATTGCTTGAGGAGGAAGTGGTACATGAATGGAATTGTCTGCTTTCTTGAAATATATTTAAGGTTTATTACATTTTTTTAGATGATTTGCCACCAATTAATGAGTTTGTAAATGGTGATATCAAGACTATCATTGAGTTTAAAAGAAACGACGATGGCAAAAAAGTTAAGGTATATATCATTATTAGTAATTTGTATTATTTTCTATTTTGTCATTGCAGTATCTTTGTAAAATTTTGTGACTGCATAATGGGGGGAGTGGATGTCATGTCCCCTTCACATTGTCAAGCTCTATTTTTCAAATTGTTTAAATTTGAGTGGAAAATGGTGGAAGGTGGGGTTTTTTGTTCGATTGGCTGTTAAATGGATGTTAAAGAGGCATCAACGCAAAATTTTGGTCTCCGAAAATCGTAACAAAACTTCGGTTGCACGAAGCGCAGTCGAAGTACAATCTAAAAATACATTTACATGATTTGTATCCGACAAACAAGACGAGAAACAAGCAAAAACAAGTTGAGGAATCAAATTTTTGATAACCTACTACTTTTACGGTCCGATGCTCACCAACAATAGTATAATCGATCATGCG
>JAYJMH010044204.1:0-37966 GCA_036873815.1 Phacellophora camtschatica
GGAAGGGACATATGACCCATTGACAAACAACTTAAAACGTCATATTTTCAAGAGGTAAATTCATACAGATTTCTCTATTAATTTATTCAATTTCAACGCAAGTTTATCTTTTGAATTAACTTAGTTTCCTTTTGCTACCCCCTGCAAAATAGAATGTGCTACCCACTGCAAAATAGAATGTGCTACCCCCTGCAAAATAGAATGTGCTACCCCCTGCAAAATAGAATGTGCTACCCCCTGCAAAATACGATTTTACTGTTAATTGGAAATACATTCGGACGTGAAAGAGTTAAAAACACATGAATGTTTGAAAATTTGTTTTTTTTTTCATATAATTTCTTAATATCCCAAATATTTTCTCTTAGATTGGATGCAGTGAAATGTCTCAGTGCGAAAATCAAAGAGAGTGTGACTAAAAACAAAGGAGGTCTCATATCAGAAGAATGCCAGGATCAAGTCAGAGCAGAGCTCGTTGAAGAGGTATAACTTTGTATATATACTTTGAAATATATCTTTTCCCACGAGCATTGCAACTTACAACCTGACCCTGAACTTTAATGTTATGCGAAGGTCCTCCTTCAGTCTAGTTGCCCTGATGAGCCCTCACATATATGGGGCAAAACCGGTCTGTAGCCGACTGTTTTAGGAGTAAGTGGTATTCTCCCAATATTAAAACGAAGCATATCGTATGCGATCTTTTTGCAGAGCGAGCCAGAAAATTGAAGGTTGAAAAGTTTGAACCGCTTGGACCGTCGCTCGAAGGCACAAATCCTAAAGTTAATAAATTGTTTAGAGTAGGCAGTGGAAATACACTATATACATTACATAAATAACAATCTTTGCACCTGATACCACTTCAGGCACATCTTTAAGGAACCTTTTTGGTCCAAATAACAGAAAAAACTTTTCCCGCAGAAAATCCCTTGTAAACATAATGTGAAATCCAGCCTCAAATGACCAGCTCGCTTCCATATAAACCGCGCCTAAGCTGTTTCAGTAGTTGGTATTATACGAATCGTTAATAAAAGCGATTCGTATTTATGACTCCGGAATTTGGGGCCTAACTGGGAAAGAACACGACAGGTTTTTCAATGACGTAATAATCAAATTCTGACCGCATCTATAAAGTATTTAAAACTCTCAGAATGCTTTGACCAAAAGTTGAAATATGGAAAGTTCTTGTATGTTACAGATGGCTACTGTGTATAAAACCCCGTATTTCAGAAACTGATGTTTCAGATTTTTTGCTCTTGAGTGATAAATGTAAAGCCACACAACGGAGTTGCTATGTATCTCTATGTTCCTTGTGTCTTTGTAGTATCGTCTTTTTTGTTTGTGTAGCTATTGTTTGCAAATTTTTTTGACGAATGGGAAACATGCATGACTAAGTTATCATTCATTGTAATTTATTTATTTTAGCATGAAGATGAAGTGTTGCTGAATCCAGATTTTTTACAAGTTTGTAAAGAAGATTTGGATCGTTTGTGCGCTCCGTTGCTTCACAAAGGTCAAGCTAAGGTTAGTATTTACTTGGAATTGTTTGCACGTTTGCAAGGCAGTTGTGAAGGAGCTATAGTTTTAGTATCTCTTTGCTAGTTTGTCATTGATAGAAGACTTAACGTCCAACTTAAAATTTGATACCTTTGTGGAAGCCGTTCAGGGCAAAGGGGGGGGGGCGGAACCCTGAAAGTTAAGTCAATGGAAACAATGGGAAAATGAAAGAATTCTACTGTATTTTCTCGAGGGCAGGGCAGCTGACCCTTACCCTTCGCACCTTGGCCACCTTCCGGCATCTCTGATTGCTTGATAATATCAACTGAATAACCAATAAACCAAAATTTAAGAGTTTCCGCAAAACCAGAGGGTTTGATAATGAGTATTGATATCTGAACTGACTTTGTAGACTTTATGCCAAATTTTTATAACTTCAGCATTGAGGCAAGAACATTTCACGTTTAAAATCAACCATAAAGGCTCATTTATCATAATAAACTCACTTATCAAAATATGTAACATTGCAGTTTTGAGTCATTTCATTTGCTTTCACAAAGTGTCTTTCTCGACCAAGTTTAGGGTTTAGACATTACTTTTAGCAATTAGTTTTTTAATTCCATTGACTTCCAGCTTCAATTTGGGAACTTTTCATGTTGTTAATTGAATTTAAGCATTTAATCCAAATAGGATGTTTATGATTTCATGTCTGTGAGGAGTAACCTTTCTCCCGCATATACTCCTCTGCAGACGTAAAAATGATAAACATCCCTCTCCGCAAAGGTAGAAACCCCTTGTCCTCGGAAATAGAATTATTTAAATAAGACATCAATAAAGCTAAAGTGTCTGCATTGCTCTATGCTAGAAACATCCTCCTCCCCAGCATTCTTAATCTTGCAAAAATTTCAGTTTTGAAGCTCCAACAAAATTAACACCCAATTGTTATCAGTGTATTGAAAATACAATTATCGGGTTTTGAGGAGATGGTTTCGTTGAGTATATAGCAATGAAACTTTTTAGTAGAGTTTGGCCTTGCATTTTTTAAACTATGAAGCCCATAAAAGAAATGCAAATAAAATAAAATATCAACAAGAATATAATGATTTGGGAATTGTTCAACATGAAATCCAGGTTTGTTTATGCAATATTTACTGCAGTTGCATATTGCTGCTAAAAAGCATGTGACTTGGACGTTATATCGATGACCTACAGAGGTTGTGGAGGGAGTGCAAAACCATAAAGACAGCCAGTTTTCATGTTTAATAGCCATAAAACCACTTACTTTTGAATATGATAACCGTTAGGCCCATGAGACTGCACTCTAACAACAAGCCCGGCTATCCCAACAAAAAACCCCTCCCCCATCCATCCATACATTGATTGCAGTCCAGTGCAATTCAATATGAGAAAATTTAATTTTTTTGCCATGTAAATCCCACACTCAATAGAGGAACTACTAAAATTAGTTTTAAGTTTTGCCAACTGTATAAAATAAAATAGATGTTGTGATTAGATGTCAGTGATTTTCTCGGCCCCTCGTGCAATATTGACTTGTTCAATATTTGCACCATTGGTGTGAGAGCATTCCAAAGCTCTAAAGTCATACAGCTTTTCCCAAAACAGTTGTCCGCCATTCTATTTTTTGGAAACGAGGCCTTGACATCAGACAGTATTCCAAAATGAACGAAAATCAATATATATAGTTGAAAAGATTTGCTATTAGCAGGAATATAATGCGGCTAGCAAAGGCACACAGAAAGAGGAGAATTGCTTCTCCGCAGTAACTTGTAGGCAGTTTTTTGGTACAGTATATTTATAGAATCACACAAGGTTGAACGCATTTATTCGAGTTGCTTGCAGGATTCATGCTTGATGTGGGTTAACGCTAATTCTGATTTTACAGGCTGAAGAATGCTTACGACAAAACGAAAAAAAGTTGGCACCAGAATGTTATAAGGAGCTTTTCAAAATTGAAGTAAGTGCTCGTTTGTTCTTCTATAAACAACAAAATTTAGAATCATGACAATTTTGAGTGCGAGTAAAAAAAGGTTGATTTTGCAGCACTTTTTTTGCAAACTTTACTTTTATTTTTGCAACATTGAATTTTTTCGTGGGTTAGGCATTTTTTAATTGCTGCAATTAAGCCAATTTCCTTCTCAGTTTTCAGCTTGTTTTCCCCGAAATAATGACAATGATGCTTGAGGCTTAAGGACGTGCAACCATCCGGGGTTTTATTGTTTCATTTATAGCTACATTGAAGTGTGTGTATTGCAAGTTTTGCATTTTAAGAAATGTTTCGTACAGTACTACCCCACCACCAAGAAACTGACTTGTAAGAAACTATAGCCTGTCATATGACACAATTCATACCCTTCTATAAGAAATTTTTGTAAGGAATTACAAGAAACCTGGCAGCCTCCTGCTACAAATCTAATTTCTACAGCAGCTACAGGGTAGTACGAAAGCAACGTTAAATGAGGGGGGGGGTAATTTTCAGGCTAAGGGCCTGTTTACATGAGCCGGGATATCCTACCTAGCCGAGATATCTCACCTAGCCGAGACGTTTTTCATTCCGTGTTTACATGAGACACACATCCCGGGATGGGATGAAATTTGACAAGCTCTTTTCATTCCGTGGTTTTCTTTGTTTTGAATTTTCCGCATGAGCAGTGTTGTCAATTTCATCCCGTCAAGTTGGGATATCTCGGCTGTTTCTGTTTACATGGGAAATTTTATCCCGGCTGAGTTAGATATCTCGGCTTGCCGAGATGGGTTAAAAACGTCCCGGCAACCCGGTGTGGGATAAAACTCACATATAAGCACTATAGGCACCCGGGATACCTCAGCTTGCCGAGTTATCTCACTCAGCCGGGATATCTCACCCATGTAAACAGGCCCTAAATTCACACGTCGAACTTATGTCGAGTCAAATTTCATGATACCAATCGAATATGTTTAATATATTCAACATATTTACACACATTAAATCGGGTGACCCAAAACAGAATTTCCCTCTTTGACAGGTTATATGAATCAGGCGATTGACCGATTCAAGGGGATTCAATCATTGTTTTAAAGCTGAAACATGAACTTAGATGTTTCTTATTTTTCGGGATTTTTTCTGTTCTTTGAATAGGTCGAATATGTGGATTTTATGAAAAGGTGATTTTAGCAATGAGACAATGAGAAGGCTCTTTAATTTTGCCGGGGGCATATTAAACACAATATAAATATGGCCAATGTAGCGAAGAAAAAAGAAAAAGGAAATAATAATAATAAAAAAAAGGAAAAAAGCGAGATTTATATTCCCAAGCCAGCAAAATATTTGCTTTAGGTTCAAATGCTTAAAATAGAAAAATAAAGATGGCCACCGTCTGGCCATGTTTTGTTGCTTTTTCGTGCACTTTGCAATGGCCTCATTTGATAAAATCCATACATTCAACGTATTTCAAATATAAGAAAAATCCCCCAAAATAGGAAAATATCTAAGTTAATGTTTGAGTTGAATCCATGAAACAATGTTTGAATCGCTTCAATCGGTCAATAGTGATTTTATATAACCTGTCAAAGAGGGAATTGTTTGGGTCACCTGGGATCGTGTAAGTCACGCGTCAAGTTTGGGTCAAACTTGATTAATGTGTGCGATTCTCTGTTAGATTATTTCAAAATTGAAAAAATAGTCAGAGTAGTAAAAATCTAAATTCAGTATCAATCAAATTTGAAAGGACACAAGTGCGAAATTTGAAGTAAGTTTGAAGTAAAAACTAACCCAGGTTAAACTCAGGTTCACCCCAGTTCTAGCTAACAAAGCCAGTTCTAGCTAACAAACCCAGTTTCAGCTAACCTTGAAAGGTTAAACCCAGGTTAGTTGTCTCCACACAAACTAAATCTAACCTAGACTAGCGCTAGATTTAGGGTGAACCCGAGTTAGCTTCAAATTAGCTTTAGAGATATGCTTTCCTTCTGATATTCTGATTGTTTTTTTAAATTGAATCTCAAACGATCTATTTAGTTCTAAGAGCTATTACAACACAAACAAATATTTAAATATGTATATAGTTAAATATGTATAAATATTTAAGCCTCAACGCAAAGAAAACAGAGGCGAATTTCGTTACAATACTGAAATTCACACTAATTTCAAAACGATTATCCCTCGAAAACAAAACAGAATTCTCACCTGGAAAAGGAAAACAAACACTGTTGCGGAGGAGATGTTTTTAATTTCCAGTTGAAAGAGCTTCTCTTTGTCCTCGAGGGATATTCGCTTTGAAACCAGTGTGTCAATTGAACTATTGTTACAAAATTCTCCTCTGTTCGCAGAAAACCGGATTTGCCTTTGTTTATTTTATTTACGAAAATCGTAGATATTTTGGTATGATTTATCAATTTCGTAATTAAATTTGTTGTTTTATTTTGTATGTCTGATTTTGATTTGCAGTTTGAAGAAGCGCATGATCCATCTTTAGATTTCGAACTGACGCACGTGTGCAAGCCAATGATTAAGGTACTTTTGTTCATTTAATCAAGTCAATATGAATGTACATGCCGCTATCGGGTGTCCCAAAAAAACTATTCGCCGTTTTATAAAAATTGTTAAGAAACGCACAACAGAAAGCTCGAAATTACGTCAAAACGAAAACCAGATGCATCTGCATAATATCAGAGCTTTATTATGCTAAACCAGGGGTTTTTCATGAAAATGTTTAGGCCATGCTCTTAGAGAGTAGCTTTAGAAAAAATCTAACTTTCCTTTTGAAATCAGTTTTAATGAAACGGTGACACATTTTTGATGAAACGGTGACACATTTTTGATGAAACGGTGACACACTACTGATGAAACGGTGACACATTTTTAATGAAACAACGACACATTTTTTGGGACACTCGTTTCATTTTCATTTTTTCTTTTTCAATTTATTTAATGTTGGTGTAACAGCAGCACTACAGCTAATTAATACCTAACTAATACAAAATTAAGAAACTAAGATTACAAGTGTCAATACTAACAAAAAAAAAAGAAAAGAATTTAAATAAAACCCAGGCTTGGTATATAGGTTTTGCAAAATCTGCATGTGCAATCTTTGTCAGATCATTTTTTTATCATTTATTTAAATTGTAATAACGACGAACATACAGTTCAACCTTGCCATTTTGACCTCGTTTAACTCGAGCTCCCGGTTAACTCGAATTGTTTTGCATATCCCTTGAGAGCTTCCAACGTTAATTTATCTTCTGTAATGTCGAATACTCGCTATCTGGAACAAATGTTCCTTTCCTCTGAAAGTTTGAGACAGAGCGGCTCAACTGCGTGGATCTCGCGTCATAAAAGGTAGGAAGTACCCCTGAGGAAATTTCCAGATTAAAAGTGTGGCATTTAATGTTTAACATTTTGAAAATATGTTTTATTTTTATACTTTGTTTTTAATGTAATTTTTTTCTCAGAAATATTGCATGGAAGAAAATCCAACGAACTACATGAGATGCTTGCGTAAACATTCGAATGAAATTGACATGACACCCGAGTAAGTTGTTTGAAATAATTTATCTTAGTTTATCTTGATTTTCTGAAATTGACTTTTGCATAAATTATAAATTTTTACAGGAAGGCCTGGTGAACTCACTTAGGTGAGAACTGTGAGTTCTGTACGATCGTCTGTAAATTTCTCTTTGCGGTTACAACGGCTGCAGGTTGACCAGGTGAGATCGGTGAGAAAGATGGATGAGACCCGCGATAGGTGGGATGAAAATTTTCCATGTAAACACAATCAAGTGGGCTGGCTCACTCAAGGTGGGCTGGAATCGTCGTCAATGCGCGTGCGCTAATGCGATAAAAGAAAATTTTCACGCCATGCATAATATTCATTGTTGTTTACGATAAAATAGGATTATTTTACACAATGAATTGACAATTGAGGATTCGTTGCGCTTCGTTAACGATAACTGAACCAGTGTGGTGAGATGAATTTTCTGCATGCAAGCACGAGATTTTTGCAATCTCACTCAAGTAGGCCACCCAGCTTATGTGGGCTGACCCTAAGTATCATTAAAAATATGACGACCCAACTTTTTGTCTACTTTCTATGTTATTAACAATTGACAGTTCAGCTTTTCAGAACAAAAAATATATATGCACATTTTTGTTTTAGATGCAGGAACATCATCTTTGAACGGAAAAAGGAAGCCCAAGAAGGTACTGGCATGCTTTGAAAATTGAAAACGCTTCAAAGTTGCAACGTTCTTTATGTCAAATGCTATGTAAAAATCGTGACGAACTTAGGCTTACTTAAAGTCGCACTTGTGTCGAGTCGAATTCATTTGATATTACTTAAATCCACGATAAGTTTAATCCATGTTAAATTTTTCGTGTAAAGCCACGAGCACGCTCCTCCGCAGCGTCTGATAAAAATCAAGAAAGAGAGGAGAAAGCCTCGTTTGTTTATTTTTTTGCATGCGTCAGAATTAGCAAAATGATCAATGAAATAACATACGGACACTTAAATAGTAAATCGCGAAAATAGAAGTTAAAGACCATAACAAAAATGAGAAGGGGGTAGAATTTTATCGAAAATTAATGATTAGTAAAATTTTAAAAAGACTCTGCGGAGGAGCCAAACGTGACTAAAGTTATTCGTTGAAAACAATAAGAAGCCATCTCAACTGGAAAATGTAAACAAGCGAAGACATGCAGAATTGCGGAGGAAATGACTACATTTTCAAGTTGAGAGAGTTTTTCTTTGTTTTTGATGCCTAATCGCTCTGAAGTTGATGTGTCAATTTCACTTTTGTTACAGAAGTTGCCTCCGTTACCGGTGACAAAAAAGGTTTCTCTCTTTGACAGGTTATATAAAATCAGGCAATTGACCGATTGAAGCGAATCGAACGTTGTTTCGAAGCTGAAACATTCACCTAGATATTCCCTATTTTAGAATTTTGCCAATATTTAAAATAGGGCGAATATGTGGATTTTATAAAAAGAGGCGATTTTAACCATAAGACAATGAGAATTATCTTTAGATTTTTCTTGGGGATAATAAACACAACAAAAAAAAGGCCAATGGATATGGAGAATTAATTCCCGAGTGTCAGCAAAAACAATACTTATATTCCCAAGCCAACAAAAACATTATTTATTTGTCTTGCTTAAAATAAAGATGGATAACGTATGTCCACCCACGTTTTATTGCTTTTCATACATTTTACAATCGATTCATTTTATAAAATCCATTTATTCAACGTATTTTGAATATTGCAAAAATCCCCAATTCTATATAGCCTGTTAAAAAGGAAAACTCGTGTTTGGGTCACCTCGTACGATGCTCTGCTAGTAGATTTTGCACAATTGGCAAGGTATCCTAACAATTAAATCTAAGTAAAGTTTTAACATTTGAATCCAGGGCTAATTTTAGTCGCGCTTGTGAAAGACTTGATATTAATTGAATTCGACTTGTATGACGTTGATGTATTGACGTATGACGTATGACGTATGACGTTTAGCTTAATTACTTTTGTGTATGAAGATAAAATTGTTGTTTCCCACAGACACTCGACTTGACCCGGACATAGCCGAGTTTTGCAATGCAGATGTGAGAAAGTTTTGCAAGGATGTGAAACCTGATAACAGAGGCAGTGTCATGGCATGTCTTAAAAAGAAGGTCCAGGTAACATATCCGTTTTTGTAAAACTTAGACAACAGGGCAAGGAAGAGAATTGTAATTGTAATTGCTTTGAAGAATTTTCACATTTTAGAATTTAGTCTTTTACCGAGGCTTGAGAAAATAATCTTTCTTTCTGTCGGCATGGTTTAAAATAGTTTTCTGCCAACCAGGAAAGCAAAGCTTAAAGGCTATTATTTTACACCAGGTTATGACAAAAATCTTAATTTTCTTAGAACAACAAAAATTCGAGACTATCTTAAGTGTTTTTCAAATGTAGTAGACACCACTTCAAATCAACCATCAAAATTTCCTTTCATGGACAACTAAACAAAGACTGCACTGCCATTAATTTAACTTCCTAAGTATTCGAAATCTTGTGCTGTGGGTTTTCTGTCAAGGTAAATTGGCATTTTAAATACAAAATATTGTTTTGAAAGTAATATTTAAATTTTCTGTATAATTCTTTTGTCAAGGTTATATTTATGTAAATGAACATTTTTCAGTTATCTTTTTGCGTGCTGGCGGACTCTCTCAAGCCCTGTTATTTACAACCGTTTGCTTGGGCCGTAAATTAAAGTGTAAGAAGTATCTATAATCGGTAATAGTAAGATACAATACTTCACGAGTATATAAGTTTCAATATGCAAAAACATTACTGAACATATTTGGTCAAACAAGGTATCAAACTTTAGGTGTAAGCCTAACGTCAACAAAAAAACAAAAATATCAACTCTAAAGCTCCTCCATAGCAACTTTGCAAAAGTAGAGACATTGATTAGCTTTTTACCCTAAGCTAATTTGTTTTTTAAGTTGTTTTTTAAAATACGGAACACTTTTACTTTTTTATTCAGGGTGACAGATTGTCTGAGGATTGTTTGAATTTTGTTCGCATGAGAATCGAGGAATCTGCTTTGGATTATCGACTTGACCCCGTGCTGGAAAATGCATGCAGAGAAAATGTAAGATTTGTTTGTTTTTAGTTATTCAGAGTTTTTTTATAGTGATCACAATAGAATTTTGCTCTGGCAGTTTTTGTTTGCTTCTTAAAGATCGCTGAGAAAATAATTTTAGCTGAATTCCTTTTTTTGGATTCACCAAATGCGTTTACGCGGATTTTATCAAACTGGCTATGAAATACAATACAATTGAAAGATGCACTAGAAAAAAACTCATTGGAAGACGAAAAGCATTTCTTAATTTTTACAAACCCTCTTATTACCCTTGCCGGAGAGGGATCAATGTCTACAGACCAACAATTTTTAAAAATAATGACAAATACTAATGATCAAATTATGAATGCTCTAGCTATTTTCATCATTGAAGCTACAAAATACAGAATTAAGAGGTTAAATGAAAACGTAGCAACCATTTAAACACCTGGATAAAAGACCTACGCTTGTTCTTTATGTTAGTAAATAACTTTTCTTTAAACAGTTGTAGTAATTTTGTTAGTTTCTGTTTTATATTTGTAGTTTTCGTTTATTCAATGTTTAGTTGATAGCCGCAATGCAATTTGGTAAATGTAGTGCATTAAAGCTGATAAAAACAAATAGTCTCTAGACTGGACTCAGGAGCTCTGTCGCATGCTTTTTAATGTGTTCATGGCTTTGTCTTTAAATTTATGGGGGAGAAATTACATATCGCCTTATTTCTATTCTTCATCAAATATTTATTTGTTGTTAATGTTTTTAGATTTACAAATTGTGTTCGAAAGAATCTGAAGATGAAGCGCACGGAAAAGTTATTGATTGCTTAAAAGAAAAATATGCAGATATAATTGGCAAAGAGTGCAAAGAAGTAAGGCCTTTGTTATCTAGAACTGTATTATTATTATGTATTATTAATCTTTACTACAGGACGATTTCTTTGGTTTTTCTGGTGGTAAAATTCATTTTTTAAACATTTCTGAGGTTTTATTATGAGTTTGACTTATGAACAAATCTACTTTACTTTTTGGAGTCAATTTATTCTCTTCCTTCTCTTTTTTTCCCCCTTTTAATCGTCTTCTCCTCTTCCTCTTAATTTTTTATACTTCCTTTTCTTTTTTCTTTTTTCGCGTTTCACTCTTTTCCCTTACTTTGTGTTCATTTTCCTTTGTCGCTTTTTTCTTCTGTTTCTCTTCCTTTGTCGCTTTTTCTTCCTATATTTCTTTTTCTTCCCCCTTTTCATCTTTTCCCCCCTTCTCATGTTCTTTTTCATTTTTTGCTTCTCCGTTTCTTCTTCTTCCTTATCTTTATATTTCCTTTGTCTTCCTTTTTATTTCCGCTTTTCTCTATTTTTCTATCTTTTGCGTTTCTTTTCCTCCTCTTCTTCTTTTTCATCCTCTATTTTCTTCTATTTATGTTTTCATTACCTGTCTTTCTTCTTTCACCTTTCCTGCTTCTTCTTCATTCTCATTCTTCTGTTCATTTTTTTCTTCTTCTTTTTATCCATCTCCTCCTCTTATCCCCGTATTTTCCTTTTACTTTCCACCATTTCCACTTCTTCCTCTCTCTGATATTCCTTTTTTCTCCTATTCTTCCCCCTTACTTCCTTTCTCCTTCAACGTCTCCACCTCCTCTTTATGCTTCTTTTGCCCCTTTGTCGTCTTCTTCATTTCTTCTCGTTTTATTCATCTTCCTTTTCTTTTTTATCTTCCTCAATCATCTTATTTTTGGTCAATTTTGTCACTTCTTCCTGCGACTCGTGTTATTTCTTTGTTTTCTCCTTTTTTTCATTGTATGAAGAATTTGTTTTCAATTGTAGGAAGTGAAACGGCTCACAGGAGAAGCAATTGATGATATTCACGCTGATCCTCATCTAAACGAAGAATGTAATATCGACATAGAAAAATATTGCGAACACGTAACCAGGGAAGGAAAAGGTTTGTTGCGTTCTTGTTCTTACATAAGGTCATTTTATTTGAAGAAAGATTTTAAGAAACATACCTCCGTGGTAAAAATTCATTGTTGAGTTGTTCATCAATAAACAATTACAATTATTTACAATAAACCTAAAACCCCACTTATAAGATAAGAACCTTCATTTTTAACACAGCAAAGATTCTTAGGGCCAGATTATATGAGAAAATATATCCTCGCTTTGCCGGGCGACGGGTAGGATTTGACACCTGTAAATCTACCTCGGCGTAAATTTTCGTTTCAGCTATTGGCAAGATGAATCATAATTTGCATTAGACTTCCTTTGTTTTCACAAGCGTCACATGTTTGAACCACAGAAAATTTGGTTGCCCCATCATGCCAGGATGATGCTGGATGATGTGATTATATGGGAAGAAACGTCTCGCCTTGCCGGGATCCCGCTAGACCAAGGGCAAGATCTCGCCTGGGTATTGTATCCCGCCTAGCTGGGATATAAAAAATATCTCATATAATCGCAAATTTGCCGCTCCGGCAAAGCGGGATGATATTCTCCATATAATCGGACACTAAATTTTGAGGTTTAAAATCTCTAAATAATGCGATGAAGAGGTTAAAGGTAATCAAAGTGCACAAAAATTCATGCGTTTAACTTTGTAACTTACTGTCTTTTTCAACAATCTAGTTTTTATTGAACTGTTTATTATTTTTAGAAACAATTTCAGCCTAAGATTTTTAACGGAAGTTCTGATGTACGGGTTTTTACTGCACCGTGTTGAGCTGAGTAGAAATTATTTTTGTATACTCTATTTTTTAGTCATCGAATGTTTACTGGAAGTATTTCAGTCAAAGAATCTAAAACTCAAAAAAGGATGCAAGAGACTGTTGCGAAAAAGAATGGACTTGTGGAGTGCTGTTAAAATTGTGAGTATTTTATCAACAGCATAGAGAATAAATTCATTTTTTGTCCTTGCTGCAGAAAACAGTGCTCAATACTACGATCATAGAGCGGACTATAATTGCAGAAGTAAAGGCAAATACAACCAGTTTATGCTGTAACCTGGACTTGCTCCAAGTCTATTCCGTGCCAAATCACAAATTTTTATTTCGTACTCATATATCGAGGGAATGCCATATCGAGGACCTTCATAGCACATTTATAGTTCATTGTCATAGCATTCCCTCGATATGGCATTCCCTCGATATGCAAAACATATTGTCATAGCATTCCCTCGATATGCAAAAACTAATGTCACTAATAAAAGGAATATACGTATAAGATTGACGTTCGATTTCGAACGTTAGTTAAAGATAGTTTAATCGAATACTTGTATCGCAAGGGTTAAAAAAAAAGCAGTCCCTATATAGACCCGCTCCACTACTGTATAATGCTCCAATCACAGCCCTGCTTTGTGGTCACATGTTTATTTCATTGTTTATGATTTGTTCCATGATGTAATGAATCAGATACTAACATTTCTCTGTTTGCAGGAATAAATCCGGACGGGAAATTGTTAATTTTAAAATAGTGAAGGTTACTAATTGGCATGATAGATTTATTGTAATCTTTAGTTAGTTGTGATATTTTATCCCTTTCACCCCACCCACGAAAAAGTCATACTGCTCGTTGATAGACATAATAAAACGTCTTATTGAGAATGATTGAATGCAGGCGAATTTTAATAAAAGATGGCTTGTTGAATTAAGTTAGTTTTCTTGGCTATTTTCGAAAAGAAAAATTTGGAAAAATTTGAATCTGAATTTGAATCTAAATTTGAATCTGAATTTGAATCTGAATCTGAATTTAAATCTGAATCTGAATTTAAATCTGAATTTGAAATAAATGCATGCGTGAAATTGGCATTTAGTTTATGCAAATAACGCCAATGTGTATCGTATTTCACGTCATCACACCAGGAAATCTTCACGTTCACGGGTACAAGCCTTTCGTATTTAAATCATTTAGAGATTTATCGCGACGCACGCAAAAATTCAAGCCTTTGCACGTGATATCGCCTTAAATAGTGTAGCTAATCTTTCACGCCGCACGCACAATAGACAATTCCGCAAAAGATGGCGGCAGGAAATTGTTCCCAACATTCATAGCATTTGATGATCGAATGTCTATAGAAATGCTAATTCAAATCGAATGAAATGGATCGGGGGATAATTTCCTTACCGCCATCTTTTGCGAAATCATCTATTCTTTAAAAGAACGTTTTCACGCCAAAAGCCTTGCTGATTCTCGTAATCACGCGCGAAAATTCAATTATGCCAGTAGGGGCTCCGGGAAAGGGTTATTTTACCGTTGCTAATCATCAACTATTGTTTTTTTTAGACTGTTAACTTCGAAGGTATGAGTGATGTCCTCAATAAAGTGCATGAATCACCAAAACGCCAGTACATTTACACGGTGACATTATGTATTCTTGCTGTCATTTTCGTTGGTGGCTTATTTTGTGGACGTGTTACGAAAAGAGTAGCTAAAGAATTTAAAGATCGATAAAGTTTTAGGACTGTATTACAACATTAAAGCAGAGTTCAGAAAGCAGTGCAGTTCCACGGATGCCAGTCAGGGAAATGCGAAATAAATTTTGAAATAAAGTAACAAAAAATCATAGTGTAAATTTCATTGTTACAAACATGCCTCAAACGTTCTAAAAAAAAACACCTAAGATCAACTTTCGGACCAATTTGTATGAACATCATCAAATTTTAGGCCCATCTCTAGGAAATTACAGTACTTCAAAACCTGTGTTTATGAATGTTTATGAAAATTAATAAATCGTCCAACCCATTCATAAAAAAAGACAGACACATGTGTGGAGAAATCTGAGCAAATAGGTACCTATTTTGCCTGCACGTTTATTTACCAATAACGATGAAATACCCACCCCCCCCCCCCAGAAATCCTTGGTAAAATTTCGCCCTGGCATAACGGGGCTTCTTCAGCTAATTGCTATAGTAGCCTTTTCTCATTTAAATACATTTTGAAAGTTTAATGTTAAACTTTTTTTGTTTTCTGGAGCCACACACACAACCAACCACCCGTTCAAAGAAATCACATCCTATTTTATTGAGTGAGTAAATTATATGATTCATGCACGCCCCTGCTAGCGCCATTGGCTTTCTGATGTACAAAGTGGTTGTAGGTAGCACGGAATTTTTATTTTAAAGACTTTGGTCGTTTCAATTTTGCAAGGATTCTGCGAAGGAGAATCGTCCCCGAAACAAATATGCGCATCCCTAAGATCTATTTGACACTACGGAGGGGTGTGACTTGGGCTCATATTTTGCCCTAGCATACAGAGCACTTTCAGCGGCCTTATTTCATTAAATTAAATATCAAAAATTTAGTGTAAAAATTCTTTGTTTTCTGGAAAGAAATCATTTTTAATTTTTTTTGAACCAGTGAGGCTTTTTATTATATAGATTTAAACAGTGGAAGGTTAAACTAGACTTAATACGTGAGATCCTCCTAGTATTCGTTATTCATTTTATTTTTCACTCATGCTTGTTGACCGACAGGGTAAAGGCGGAGGAGCGAACACAGGGGGTTTATGTAGTGAGTCTAGGTTAAACGTTTTTCTGAACTCTGAATTTAACAGAAAAAAAAAACAAATATCTGAGAAATGTTTATTTTGAAATCATTGCTTTGCCATACACTTTTTAGAGTTTATTTAGGATTAATACTTGTAAAGGAAGTAAATATATTCTACACGGCACGTTGCAGATTAGGAAGAAAGATAAAGAAGGATGTGTTGCCATTGTAAGAATTTTAACGAATTCTCGTGATTTCCTAAATTTTTTATAACCTTCATGAAATCTTGTCTGCACCAATTTTAAATTCCTTGCTGTCTCTTCTCTTCTCTGTAATCTTTTTTCGTTTTTAAATTGAGTCATTTTAGATTTCTTGGAAATATTGTTGAATGCAAAAGAATTGTCTTGTCAAATGTTGAATAGTCTAGCGGGATAGATTTTATTCAGGATAGGCTACATATCTGCACACCAAGAAATACGCCGCATTGCATCGGCAGTAGCGTGGAGTGTTACGGAAGCGTGGGGGATGTTCAGTTGCGTGGGCGGCAACCTCGTGCCCAGGGTTTTCTCAAAAAGAAATACCACTGGTAGCTACCTCAATTTCATTGTGTTCATTGGCTCAAACGATATAATAGATGCTCGCGTCATCACTCTATAAGGAACGCATCTTGATGACCCCCACGCTCCAACGCTACTCAAGATGCTTCTTTGGTGAGAAAATTGCAGTAGAAACAAAATACAGTTTACATCCGCTATTTCAAACTCTTGCGTTCGAATTAATGGGCAGTATTTCCATGGGTTTTAAAACATGATTAATATTGTTCGTGGAACGTGCACTATCTTGTGAAGCAGTTGCTCCTTCGCTGCGAGGCTTTTTATGCGCCTACGAAGCGGCCTCGTGAGAGAGAGATACAGTAAATACAGAGATACAGAATACAGTAAAGAGCACGTTGTACGAAAAACATTAGTCGTGTTTTCAAACCCATGGTATTTCATAAGAGAGCGTAGCGAAGGGAAATGAAAATTAGTTTGATTTAGCAAATGTTCGAGACAACAGGCAGGCAAGATAGCGGATGTGAGATGTGAACTGTAACATTTTTAGAAAAACAAAAAATGAGTTATATTTTCGAATTTCCATTTAATCGTTAGTTATTCTTTAGATGGGGGTCATTTCTTACTTTTAATTCTTCTTTTTTTTCATGGTATATAAGAATATTAAATGATTGATTTGAAATAGATGTGTTATCAAAGTAATATTCTTGATGTGTACAACAGCCCATTCTTTGTTTGTCTAAACTGAAAATTGAGACTTAAGTTACACCATGCCAGATTGCTGTCTTGATTTGAATATCGGAAAGGGGTTTCTTGATTTGAATATCGGAAAGGGGTTTCTTGATTTGAATATCGGAAAGGGGTTTCTTGATTTTAATATCGGAAAGGGGTTTCTTGATTTTAATATCGGAAAGGATCATGACGCTGCCATCCGGTATAAATCTTTAAAATGCTCCGCTAATCGCCTTAAAAATCGAATACGCTTTGGATGTGGCATAAAAATCAGATAATCCGATACACCACGCTTCAGAATCTCGCTTTGAAACTGAGTTCATGTAGTTTTATCGAGGAAATTAGCTGAGGAATAAGCGGACCGTTACATTGTAACTACGGGCATAAAGAATCGTGGCATAAGTTTTCTATTTCTATGTGTTTTATATTGTTTAGTTTCTCATCACCCATGCATTTTATTGTGTCCTAAAGATAAATAGAAATAATTAGCACCACGATTCCTAAGACCTGTTGTGTAATTGGGACAACTGGCATGAAAGTTGCGACACTAAGCTAGTGTAATGCCAAAATCTAGAACGATATGAGATTCATTCAATACCCAGCCATCCCAAACCGACCCTGTAATTGGGCAGAGCCGCCGAGAAAAACGATCGACCGCTGGAAAACTTAATGTTCGATGGCCCCCTACTTTTACATCAAGTTGTTTTTCCAGGATTGAAAGTAGTTGTTATTTACTCGCCCCCCTCCTGAAATTAGCAGCCAGAGGCGAAGGAACGTTTTCAAAAGCGGGGACGTACAGTGGCAGAGGGCATATTTTCACAAGCTCAATCAAGTAGCATTTTAATCTGTTTAGCAATAGGGATGACAGATCAAACTAAACCTTGTAACCGGTTTGGTAAAACTGAAGGTAATCGGTAGTCAAAATTCTTAATTTGTAAATGAAAACATTTTGAAACAGAAATTGTAGCATAAAAGAACAAGTATTCAATTTGTAATTTTTTATAAAAAAAACTTTCAATGAAAAAAAACATTTCTAACTACTAAAACAAAACAACATTTATTCATATAGATATATCATAAAAAGGTATATTCCGTGTATATATCCATATGTAATCCGTATATTTCATATGTAGATATATTCCATAATTTTGCTCTTGTTTCTTGGTTTTATCGTAGATGTTAGATGTTAGATAAAAACAAAAGTATACAGATTCTGTAGTTTAAAATATTTGTTACATATTCATTTAATACATTAAATTATACATAAAATTTACGTCAAATTGGGGCATCTCAACTTATCTTTTTGTTGTATATTTATTCGTTGTTATCGTTACTTTGTTAATTAATTCATTATTATTTTATACAACTTAATTATTTAATTCATTCTCCAAACGAGGCTTCATATTTGTTTGATAAAAGAAACCAGGAAAAAATGGCGGCCGATGCTGGTCCAGAAGTTGAAGCTTTGATTTCAGATTCTGACGATGACTTGCCAGTTGGCTGGGAAATGCGAACAACTGACGATGGAAAAGTTTACTATGTGGAGTAAGTATGTTCTAGTTTATATATGACATCATCCTGCCATGCCTTATTTCTATTACTTTAACTTTGTATAATAGTCTAGTGTACTAAAAAAATAAATATTTTATTTATTATTAATGGATTGCATTAATTAATTAAATGATGATAGAAACTAGTTTTGTTGCTTCCCTTTTTTGTAAAGCAAAACAAAATGCCCGTCTTGCGTAAGCAGCGTTAACCTGAATGTAACGTTTCCCTGAAATGAAACACCTTTTTCATCACATCAGTTCATTATTCCTCGCTATTCCGTCAGGTCTTTAGACGTTTTTTGGCAACCAATCTTACATAAAGAGTGCATTTTATTTTGCTTTTCTCGTGATAAATATTTGCATACACAATTACAGAGTTACAATTAATGATACCTTTACCTCTACAGACCTCAGAGGGGAGCATAATACATAACACCCGATGTGGAATTTGCACATGCCATACCTCACATATTACGCCAGTTTCTAATGTTCTATCGTTTGTATCTATTGTTTAAGGCACTTCTGTATGCCACAGATCTGTGGTGTGACACATACAGATTCCAGACTGACATAACACACCCTGTCACCTTTACATAATTTTAAAAAAATACAAATTTAAAATAAACACAAATTAAAAATACACGTGCTACAAGACTTTACCTGAATGTGGCTCTAATATTTCTAGCTTCCCATGCCAACCATGATAATAGTTGCAACATTTTTTCTCACTTCAAGAGTTAGCAAAAATCTAAATACACAGCAACACAAAAAGAATATGAAGAATTGCTCATTAATAAATATTACACCTTGTTTGACACCTTGTTTGACACCTTGTTTGACACCTTGTTTAAGCAAATTAATACCAAAAAATATTTTTATTCTAATATGCTTATTTTTCTAGTCACAATTCCAAGGTAACTCAGTGGACACACCCAAAGACAAACAAAAGAAAATTTCTCAGTGGAGGTAAATATTTTTCATCCATGTACTCAGGGTGTGGGGGTGTGACACAGTGGTGTTTACTCTGCCATTTCACCTAGTCTGCCAGTTCAGTCAGCAACGCTGAGCTTACTATTTATTAGAAAATTTCTATTTTATTCTTCTACTCAGCATATTTTTCATGACACCCCCCTTCTAAAATTGCCTGGGGCTGGCCCTGTATGTACTAGACTTTTGTGTGCATTTATAAAACCAATTGTTTTATAAACAATTTGCCTAACAATCATTTTCATTGGAAATGCATCCAGAATATATTTTTTTAACACAAAGGGCTTTATCATTTAAGTTATCTTATTTATCAATAAAAATCTGCAAATGTCTTTTATTTCAAATGTAATATGAAAAATGAAATGAAAAATGCAGTTGTCTTTTATTTTTCAAACTTCATCATTGCATCATCAATGCATTATATAATTTATATTTTTTTCATATTTATATTTATTTGAACTATGGTAGGTAATTTAGTCTGCATTTTTTATATGTATTTTGACAAAACAATTGTCAGCTGTGAGAAGCTCGAGTTGTATTGAATTAATTTTAATGCAAATTTGTTAACAATGAGGTGTTTCATTAAATACTACATTTTTTTATAAGAATAACCTTTATCACAGTCTGGCATTTCTTATGAAGTTTATAAGAAATGCCAGACTGTGATATGGGTCATTTTTTTGTTGTACATCTCAGAAATGTTAAATACAAAAGAGTATGCACAGCTGTTGTTTAGCACTTGCTGTCTGAGCATTTGATGTCTGAAATATACTTCAAGAAACAGGGGGAATTTTTTAAACCAAAAACGGCAGTTTCAAACATTGTGATTTGTCACTGTAAAGAATAGATTTTTACTCCTTTCATGCAGCCAAGCAAATCACAAATGAACAAAATCATGAAGTTTTGCTGTCTTTGTTCATTTTTATTTGGTTGAGTGGCATAACTGAAGCTTGGTGCTCTTATTAAAAAAGGTGTAATTTTTTTTTAATTATCGAGTTTAAATAACCAATGTAAATTTGTTTTATACAAGATCTTCCATTTGGATGGAAAGCTGCAAAGGATGACGATGGAGAAACTGTATATGTTGAGTAAGTTTACATCAGATTAAAGAGAACACAATAATCGCAAATATTTAAAAAAATCCACTACTGTATTATCATTAATCATTTTTTTTTTAATCTTGATCTAGCATAACTTAAAATGAATTCAATACATTGCATAGACAAGGCCTACATTTTAAATCATTTAAAATCACGAACAATTTATAAAATAGTGGCCACTTAATAGTGTGTATTTAGTCAGCTCTTTTTTCTACTCAACCCCCTATGAAGATGAAGGTTTTTGGCATGTGAATTCAAATGTAGGCCAATAAAATTACCATTTCCAATTGGAGTAAAATATGGACTGGAATCAATTGTGAACAGTTGTTATTCTCGTTGCTGAAAAACCGAATTACTTTTTCCATCTAAGTTAGAAAACAAAGAAATTTGCTCATCTAAGTTAGAATCATAGTGATAAATTGGTAATTCCTCATTTTTAAAATTCACTGCATAATCTTTATTTTGTAGCTCGTCGAGGGCGTCGTGGGACCATTGAACAAAAACTTTTGGGGTCTCCAAACAGTTGGATTTTCAAAAAAATGGAACATTTCTTGACAAACTAGAAACTTGTTTGTAAAACTAATCGTCCGGCAAGTAGAAGTGGAAATCGATTTTTCGAGAAAGTTTCGTAGGGGGAGAGGGTCTCTCCTGGCCACGGTGTCCCTGAAATCCTGAAACTCTTCAAACATTTGAATTTGTTCTGAGTTACCCTGGCATATTTGTTCTGAGTTACCCGAAAATTTATACGTATGTATGTTTTTAAAAACTGACACCATTTTCAAATTTAGGTTTTGCCAATATAGCTCATTTTTCTTGTATTGCGTTGTAGATTTACTTGTTCTGTTTTCTTGTAGTCAAGTTCACAAACGCATGACTTATGTTGATCCAAGACTTGCACTTTCAATAAGTGACAGAAAGAAAGGAAGATCCAAATTTGATTCCTCGAGTACTGCCATGGAAGTTTTACGAGGAAAAGACTTATCAAATATGACTTCCATTGTCACTGGTGCAAATTCAGGAATAGGTAATAATTATCATGGTATTACCTATTTTTTGAAGCGAAATTTTCGGTTTACTGATCATTGAAATTAAATTGTTTCCTCTGTTGTGTATACATTTGCCGGATGAGCGTTACTACTCCGAGAAACAAATTAGGACCATAATTCCAGCCAATTAATTGATTCATCATCATCACCCTTCGGCCACCATACGGGTGGTCGGAACTCCCATGTCAACCCATTTCCACACAGCTCTGTCCTGCATTGCTGTTCCCATAGGACCGATTGTTGTTCCGTGTCGGCTCTCGCTGAAAAAGGAGACCCATAATTAGCTCCAAACGTAAGCAAAAGATAAGTTAGAAATGGGGTATTTATGACTTCGCAAAGTATCTTTTTTTTTTTTACTGATGGCTTTTGTACCAGTTTTATTTGCACTCAACAAATGCTTTCTTTTACATTTAAATCCAGAAGAGATGTTAAAGAAATTAGTAAATGCTTAGGCCCGACAAATAATAGCTAACCCTTTCACGCCCGGATTTATTTCTGCTAAACAGATTAATCCTGTGCAACTTTTATTTTGCATCCAAACCAAATCAATTTATGTAATAAACTTACTTTGAAATATCTAAAATTAATATAAAATTCTGCCCGCATTTACCTGCTGAAAATATGACGTTTTACGTTAAGAAACATCTAAACAAATTGTCCTATTTGAGTAACCGTTTCGAAAACAAGTCTCTGTTATCAACATATTAGTTCTGAGGAGCATTGCAGAGATGGTGTGCCCCAAAGTTCACAGCAACAAAAATCAAGACGGAGCGATAGCAATCCGGCATTCTGTTACTGGGTTCTCAATTTGACTGTTTGCGTGTTGATAATACAAACGTTTTTTCTTGAGTTTGTAACTTATTAATTTCGTGCTTGTTTCTTTTGCTTTTTTCTGGTCTTATTTATTGATTTTATTCCTGAATCCAACAAGAATATTCTTAAGGCCACGTTAGACTTTATTACTACTTCGGAACATTTTAAATCACCTAATATATCCGGAACTTTTTCTCTCGCACGTATCAGTTTACACCTTCTTTAATTTTTTCCAGTACCCCTGTTCTCATTGAAGCACTATATGAGGCCATACTAATCTAAAAGGTTTTAAACTCTTGCGTTTGTTTATTGCAATAAATTTGCATTATCTGGATTAGCTTATGGACCTGGATGGCTTCCAATGAGAATGTGATGCTGTTCACGTGTACCGTAAAATGGGAAAGTGAGGTCTTGTTGAATGTTTTATGTTGGGAGGGCTGCAGAGTTGCAACGTTTAAACATGCTATTTGTCATGTAATTTCTTATTTTGATTTATTGACTTTTTCAATTTTTAAAATCTTTGTATTGCCATACCTTTGACAAAAAAGTATATAGAAATTCAAAAATTTGTCCTCACTTAACTTCGTTAATTGATACATTTCCATCACTGGAAGCTTTTGCTCAAAAATGTGGATTGTATACGTATAATAAAAATTGACATTTTCAACATAGGATTTGAGACAGCTCGGGCACTTTCTCTTCATGGTTGTCATGTAGTCATGGCGTGTCGTGATGTTAACCTTGGAAACAAAGCAGCAGAGAAAATTAGAAAAGAACAAGTACGTAGAATATAAATTTTGTTTACAATGCATTTTGTGTAAGTTTTGTTTACAGTGCATTTTTATGTAAAGTTTTTGTTTACAGTGCATTTTGTGTAAGTTTTTGTTTACAATGCATTTTGTGTAAAGTTTTGTTTACATGCATTTTAGTTCAAAATAGGATAACTGAAGTTTTTGATGATTTTGAGAAGTTGAAGTTAATTATATTGATTTACTTAAATTCCATTCGTTACGAGAAGAATTGCTGTCTCTTTGATTGGCTATTCGGAAACTCGATAATATGTCGGTTAAACTTACATTTTTTGGGAAGGGTCTTTTGTTAAACCCCCACAAGTTAAATAGGTTTTTTTAATTTATATCGTTCTAATCAGTGATGAAGACAAGTAACAGAACAAACATTACCAGAAATATAATCGCAGATTTAAAAAGCTGGTCCGCTTCTTATCTCTACTTTTTATTGTTGTAAAACCCAAGTAGGTATGTGTGAAAAAGTACTTTGCTTTTATTTTTGGAGACCAAGAAAACTGCTATTTTTGTTCTATTTTATATCTAATTAATTTCGAAAAATATGCATACATTTTGGATAAATTTTTACAATATTGCAACGCGCTGAAAATTGCGACTAAAAACCTGTCTCATAATTTACCGTTGTTTTTTTTGCAGGTAATTAGCACCCAAATTAATGTTCTGCATCTTGACTTGTCATCTCTTGCAAGCGTACGTAAATTCGCTGACGAATTCAAAGCAAAAGATTGGTATGTTAATTTATTCATTATTTTTATATATGTCGAAAGAGGGATGCCCTTTAAAACTGTGATGGGACAATGATGGTTTGTTACAGTTTTTAAAGGGCTTATGCAACCAAAATCTGAAAAAGATTGCCAAATTCTGTTTTTGATGTCATAAAGTAAATTTTAAAATTGCAATATCTCGAAGACTACATCTACTATCCAAAAAAAATTACCGTAATAATTCGATCAATCTCCGGGGAGCTTATTCAAAATTCTTACTTTGATAGGATAGAGGGCTTATTCGAGAGGGGGGTTTTTCAAAATTCAGCTTCCCTGAGAGTATTATCTAAAAAAAAAAGGGCTCATTTGAGATGGGGTTATTTGAGAGGGGGGTCTTATCGAATTATTATGGTATGCATGAGAATCTTAATAATCATAAATGACAGTACTCACTGCTGTCCGTTCCGCACACCATGAGATCTATCAATAGGTTAATAAGTAGTTGATCCTTAAAAAGATATTCAAAAAAATATAAATTAGTTATTTGAAATAAAGAAGAATCTTTGAAAAAAAATTAACTTTACTGTGCGAGATAAAATTTAAGGCGTATAACGCGTTTTCGTGGGAAAGTTGCCGCATAAAGGGACGTAAAACGTGATTAATACTGCACCTACTTCAACAATGAAGCAATTGCTGAGAAAAAACATTTTTCTATTCTCGCTATATTGTAGCCTACAGTAAAATCCCGCAAACAAGAACCTACATTTTTAAACAGACTGAATAGGTTCATATCAATATGGTAATAATATTATTTTCTTATCAAAAAGTTCTTATCAAAAGGGTCTAAATTGCTACTTGCTGCAATATTTGATTTGATTTTAATAAGATTAAACTGCATATTGCCAATTTCTCAACGTTTCAAAATTGCTAGTGCACTTGCATATATACGACATTAATACATTTATATCAATAAGATATGCATTAGAAACAGAATTTTTAGCGTTAAAAATTAACTGTGCACTATTTCATAAGAACATAAAAACATATCAGTCTGTGTTTGGTTCCTATCTTTGGGCATCTTTTTCTGAAAGATCAGTCTGTAGGTTCTCGTTTTTCTAGGTTCTTGTTTGCGGAGTTAGATTTTTAAACTGGCGTTATCTTGACGTTCACGCAATTTTTGCAATAGAAAGACTAAAACAAAATTTTATTATTTCTATAAAGCTTGAATGAGATTACGAAAATTTTACCGCCAAAACTTAACGTGATGAAGCGCCTGGATTGTCGTGCATTCCCTTTGTAAATTGTGCTGATTTGACTTTCTGGCACTTTTGGCTGCCATTTTTAGCAAAGTCGTGCAATGCTTTTCAAACGTTAATGCATATCAACTTTCTTTCTTACTCAGAGCTGTACACATTTAAAAACACAAAAAAAGTTTGCAGTAATTGGTACCTCTTCAACGCTGTTGGTGTCTTTTAAAATATATTCTCTGACCATCGAAGGATTGTATTCAACAATAATACATAATATATCAACGATGGCAGACTTTGACATTAGGTCATCCATATTCTAAAACAACAGAATGTAGATAAAATAATAAAGGTAAGGTTATGATGTTAAATTCATTCAAAAAAATTCATTCTATGAACCTCTTTTCATGATCCATTTTATGAGATTTTATACATAATTTGAACAGTATTTGTAATGTACAGTAAACTTAATAATATAACGCAATATCCATATATATTTTTACTTATTTCAGATACGTGTTGATTCCAATTCAAATCTTGATTTACACTCTAGCAATAAACGTTTTTGAAAAGTTTGCAAGAGACAACAGGGTTTTTCCGTACGAAAGTTCTTTTACAAAAGAAATAGAGGTTTTCAAGCTAAAATTACGTTTTTTAATAAATAATGGGGTTTTTCAAAAGTCTTCAACAGGTTCGAAATGTGCATGACTCTAAAAATCTAAATAGTTTATCAAAGACTTTTATTTCTAAGACTGTACTTAAGTATTTAGTGATTTGTATATTCGAAACATTTTTACCGCCAACAACAAGTAGCAGTTTGGATTACTCAGACCTCTATTTCTTCGTTATTCTCTTCCTAATACTACCATCAAGCTTTGTGTTTTTGCAACATTGAGCAGTAAATTTCAAATGCAAGGGTTCTTAAAATTACAAATAATACCGGGTGAGCCAAAAAAATGGAACATCTTCGACAAACTAAAAATTGTGTACCGCGCGGGTTACAATGGCCAAAGTTGATATTCACGTCAAAAGGACCAAACTAGTTCAAAACAATTTTCGGTGATTTTTTCGACGCTTACTTTTCCGTTATAGTTGTTACTATGTGCTGTTATCACCATGTGTCCTGTTAAAGTAATGAAAAGAACAAAAAACCTATAAAAGCCCTAAAACCTAATAACATTAGTTAAACCTAGTAACCATCATGTGAAAATTTTGAGTAAATTAAAAATATTACAAATTTTTTCTTTAACCAATATGTTTCTTTAACAGTTCTTCATAGTGACTAAAAGATACAGGCTTTCTGAGGCCAATTGGCAGTTCGTTATAAACCTTTGCACCAATAAAATAGAAGGACTTCCTAGCATATTCTGTTTTAATACTCGGAAACCTTATCAAAAATTTGTTGTTTCCTGTTTGTGCTTCAACTCAAAATTAACATGCTAAAATTACACTTACCAATAATGTTTCCAAGGACGACAGGAGACCATATGCAGATAAAGCCTGTAATTTTTAAAATTTACAAAACAAATTTAATAAAAAGCATGTATGCAGCTGCTACATAATATATTATCATGTTTACGTATAAAACTCAGAGAGCACTATGAACAACATAACATACAGGCACGAAAGTTGGAATAGAAATATTTGGACTTGATGGTAACAAAACACAAAAAAAAAGAATTAAGAAAAAGAATTTATAGTCTTTTTTAATTAGATAAAAATAATATAAATAAAGAGACATATATATATGCCGGGTAACCCAAAAAAAGTTTGATTTTTGACTCTAAAGTTTGATTTTTTACGAATTTCAAAAATCTATTTTTCTGCTAACGTGAGATGAGGCGGACAGTTGATTTCAAACTGCTGTCATTTTGGTAACATTGTCAAGTAATGATGTAAAAAATTTGAAATTAATATGAATTTAAAAAATTTCTTTTAAAGCGTTTAATGCAGCAAATTATGTTTACATCATATTATGTTTACATCATATTAATTATATGTTTGTGTCATATTTATAACATTTCCAGCAATATGAAGTGATCCCCGAATCTCAAGTTAAAAAATTGATATCTTGAACTTTTGAAATTTTCCAAAAATGGCGGACTTTCGTTAAAGTGGTGTATAACAAGTAAAGTAAATAAAAACAAATTTTAATAATTGAATACCTTTATAAACATATCTCGATTGTGTTGCTGTAAACTTTGTGATAAGTGGCATAATTCTTTCAGAAACAAAATCTAAGGTATAACAAAAACATTAACTGTAAATCCTGGTTTAATAGTCCGCCCTGTGTATAAGTCGACCCCCTATCTGGGGTACATAAATTGACTCCTTGCATAAATGGACTCCTTGTATCAGTCAAGTGCTGGATTTGGGGACAAATTTTAATACTCAAAAGCTCGACTTGTACATCGAGATTTATGGCAGTTTCAATTCACATTTGTATCGTCTACCAGATTAATTGAAATTAAATATAAAATTTGTAAAACTACATCGTTCTATGAGTTGTTGTAAATTCATGTTAATAGCTAGCATAATCCCAACACCAGCTGCAAGTAACACTGCAAATAATATTGACAGCTGCCTGTTTATGTAGTCATAAGAATATACTAAACATGCATAAAACCCATAAAACTAAAGCCCTTTACCAGTTCTTGTCGCTTGCCATTCGGTAATTCATCATCCTTCAGCCTTGCAAATAGTTCTGTGAGAAATCTCTCATCTTCCTACAAAAGTTTAGATCGGCAATCGGCTTATTATTCACAAATTGTTATTATTCACAAAAAGTTTACCACCATCATATTTTACAGGAATTTTCCAAAATCAATCTTCAACCATTCAAGCATAAAAAAAGATCTAGATATGAACCATTTTCACAGCTAGGCGTGAACACAAATTTAAAAATACACTAAAATGTATATATGTGAAGAGTGAGTCAAAATTAAATAATAACAGGCATTAGCTAATCTAGCTTGAGATAAAAGATTTTATTTTAACTAATCTGATCAATTGATTGATTAATGAATCTGATTGATTAATTGATTAAACTATCTTCGTTTAGAGAACTGAAGAGAATAAAAAATTGAAGAGTTTTTATTAGCTTTCGAGAACAGTTGAGATGAAAAAACACAGCATACAATGTAAACCTTGTGTTTTGAAGGTGTGCCTAACAAAGGTTCTTAATCTTGGGGCATATACAATTTCAAAATACTCAAATACTCACAAGGTGCATAAACTACATTATTTTAATTCTTCTTCTAACTCTTCTTCTTCCATTGACATTAAATATTTTCTTCTCTAGTTTCTTCAAAATTACAGCATTTTTCAGAAATTCTTGGTGAAAATTTTAGGGTAAAGGTTCTTCTAAGTGGGAGTTCTTCCTTGTATGTGAGTTTTTAGTGTGTGAAAGTTTCAATGGTATTATAGTTGTATCCCGGCCCTGATAATAACTTGTGCATTTGTTATTGAGAAAATGTTAAAGAATTGGTCAACTTCTGAAAGTTCCTTTGCTCTTCATTTTCAGCAAAATTGCTTATAACTACTTTTATATAACCATGGTGTAACTTGGCAAATATGCCTCATCTTTTACTCATCTAGTGCATATTGTTGATGTTGTTAATTTGTAAAGTAAAAGGAAACAAAAAAAACTCACCTGAATCATGGTGACAATCTCAATCTTACTGAAAAATATGAACGAACTAAGTGTGGACATGTTGTCTTCAAAAACGGTCGGAACTGGCACCAGCACATCTTGAATGTATTGCACTTTGTAAGTGAGATGAATCTTTCGTAGTAATTCCTTACTCGTTATAGGGATAACTTCTTTAAACTTGGCTTGTTCTTGCACAAATTGCCTGTGCTTCACTGGCTCTTTTACGGTAGGATCATATTCCAAAATTCCAAGAATATCCAAAATATGTTCATCAACCAGCATTAATTCGAAAAGTGAGTTTTTGTTCAATATAAATATTGCTTTAAATATTTCATTAAGATAATGAAGTCCTTCCTCCGTTTCTAAATCTTCGCATATGTGAAAAAGATTTAACAACTTTTTGATGTACTGTTCTTGCTCAATAGCACAAGCCAGCCTTTCTCTTCGAGGCGGTGTTTGAAGGGCACTTCCAAAAAGTTCTGCTATTTCTTCTAATTTGCTTAGTTCGCAAGGTGGAAGATCAAAAGGGGCAGTAAAGTCTTGCACTTCTTCAAATTGTTCATCATCTTCATCACCAACTTCTTGAGTGATATCTACTGAAGGGTCCTTACCCTGAACCTAAAATTACAGTTTTATTTTATTCACAGAATGCAGTTTCAATTAAAGTGCTTTTTAATTTTGGATACATATACTAAAATGCAAACAAACTTGTCATTATCTATTTTAGTTTTCTCAGTGTCAAAAAATAAAATAAAATAACCTGTTTTTCTAAATTGACTTGAGGAGTGTGATCAGTGAATCTTTTTAAATATTAAACTAAAAAAGTTTCATTAAAATGAGCAGATTGTTTTAATGTCAAAACATAGACTGAAAATAAATAAATATTTTTTTTCAATTAACTTGAAAGCTCACAAGTTAAGGCAATATTAATTTCATGTTTTGGACAAATAAACATCATCACAAATGACTTGACGATGTCTCAAATTCCAAGGCCCACCGGACATTGTTTATTGAACAATTTGATATTTTTAGTCTCATGGATTGCAAGCTACAGCCTTGCAAACAGGGACAATTTTTTTGGGTCACATGGTATAAAATCTTACCTGGCAAATTTTTTCCCAGATTTCATCACAGCCTTCTTTCTCTTGAAAGCTAAGTGCAAGATCATTATCTCCTTCTGACCATACAATTAAAGTTGCCTGATAAAAGAAAATAATGTAAAAAATATTTAGTTTCAGTGCATGAAATAATGGCAGCTTTTCAGGCACAGGAATACAAAGAAAAAAATCGTTAACAGAACAAAAAGCATGAAAACATTTCAAAAATCATAAGAAACATGATTTACCTACAGTTTTCATGAATCATCAATATACACTTGGATAATAAAATGCTCCAAATTTGCTTCACATTTAAGAAATTACACAAACCTAAAAACCTAAACAAAACTAAATTCATAAAAACTGCCTTGCAAAACAAACCATTTTGTTGTTCAAAATTAATTGTTTTATGTTTTTATACAAAATAACTAAATCATAACTTTCATTTAAAACAAACTTAATATTCAAATATTTAAATGAAATATTTAAATATGCAAATATGTATATAATGAATAACAGGTAGTTAACAATTTCTACGAGCACATGTGATCTATATTGAAACCTTTCAAAGGCATTCATTGAAAGCTTCATTGAGTAATGATTCAAAAACTTTAAGCATGTGCTTGAGAAATATGAGTTGTTGTTTTGTAATTCCTTATATCCCTGTGCCTTGTTAATGTGCGCAACAACAACAACCTTCATGGGTATAGGGACACAGGAAGAATAAGAATAAACTGCTGCAGAAACAACAACTTGTGTTTGTTATGAGAACAAATTACAACAAGCCTATGTTTGAAGTGTAAAATGTAACAATTAAAAATTGACTATTCAGTTAAAAAATCAGCTGTGATAAAAAAGTTTTATTAGTTTAATAAGATGCATTAGTTTTCTTGTATGCTGAGTCAAGTTCTGCTTGAAAAGTTTCAAACTTTGTTGTCTGGTTTGCAAAGCTAACTGGTTGTAAGAACTCAATTGGCCAGGCCAGAGATTTCTGAGTGTGCTGGGAAACACCTCCACAACATGGTGAGCCAAAGAAAACTAAATAATTTATGTGGAAGCAGTCGCACACTAGAATTTTGTGAAATTTTACAGAAATGTTATGTTAAGCAGCATATAAATCACTCATGAAGAAAATCCTACTTTACCCAGGAGCTGCCATCTCAAATAAAAATTAGAAATTCTTTAGGGTATTTTTTACAGCAAAATAAGAAATATAAATCACATCAGTCAAAACATTATTTTAAGCATTAAATCAAAATACCAACTGAAAAGAGTTAAGCATTTAATCAAAACCCTATAATCGAGAAAGGACACTTTATGTAAGCAAATAATATGATAAAAAAGTTTTTGAACAAAAACTGGATGTTAATGTTGGTATGCTAATAAAGAAAATTATAGAAAATAAAAATGAAGGTGGTAACGCAGAGCTAAAAGTTGGTAGTGGTTGAGCTGTTGTTCTTGTTGTGATTGAGAGCATGAATGCAATTGATTTGCCCTCCTCTGAGGCAGAGAGGCAATCCATAAATGAGATTGATGTCTTTTTGTGGTTCAAAGCACATTTTTGGAATTTGTTGTTTTATTGATGTTAAGAAACAGACATTCAACGTCATGAGGAGAGTTCTGTATGTGTGGTTAATCATGAATGCAGTAATTTGCCTGTCAGCTTCAATCTTCTTATGTGTGTGGCTGAATGAATGTGTAACTGCATGAATCAAGTGATGAAGACTGAACAGACCTTGGATCCCTTAGCATTAATTGTTCTTTCTGTATCACAGACATTGTCTGTGACAGGATGTAAGATGATCAGGAAATAAAATGACACTGAATCAAGCTATGGATTTGAGGTTATGTGAGGGATTGTGTGTTTTTGAGGCTATGTGAGGGATTGTGTATTTTTGAGGCTATGTGAAGGATTGTGTGTTGTTGGTTCAAAAACACCTCTCCAACCTTTGCTTGGTCTTTCTTCTCTTATAGGGTATTTACAAAAATCAAATGTGTCATGGACCAAATGTGATATGACAGGAAATTTTATCCACCAACCAGTTTGAGGATTTATATGGCAAAACTTAAGATAGGGAATCTCTTGTTGAGGAATTAATCATGAGTCAAGAAGAGCATGTCACCAAGAATGATTGAAAGAAATACTAGGATTTCAATAAGTATGATTCAGTGAATTGTACAAAAAGATCCATATCAATCATTCCATGACAAATGGTTTTGCTAACCATCAATTTTCTTAATATAATTAATTCTAGCTGGCAGCTTATAAGTGAACAAATCCACAAAATTATATGAGTCAAATTAAATTTAAAAAGATATTTGACAAACCTCTTGCTTTTGGTAAACTGTATCTGTTTGTATTCTTGATTCCAAAAGACAGGAACCTGATAATCAATTTGAAAATACATTAAAGAGATTAATAACAAATATCAATATTAAAATATGTTCATTGTATTTAATTGGATTGAACTAACTAACTCAGGGTTACAAAATTATCCCTTCAAAAAGATTTAACAGACCATATTTCGAAAACCATAATTGACTTGTATCACAACATGAGAAGCTTGTTTAACACACTATGCCCTAAAGATAAGCTACAATTGAAAATTATATAATTAAAAAAAAAGAGATCAAAAATTGAATAATATAAAAAATTGAATAATCAGATATTATTTAAACACAATTTCAGGAACATAAGAAGAATATCCCTAAATTATAAATTAAGAGAGGAAACAAGGCTAAAACTAAAACTTAATGAAGGAATTTGTCATGAGTTATGTATGAATTGTAATTTTTGCATGTTGCAATCAGTTATAAATTCACAACAAAACAAAACAAAACAGTTCCACAATAAAACTATATTAAATTCTAGTTTTGAATTCTATGTTCTGCAACTGCTTCTCGACCATTTCCACTGTACTGCAAACCTAAACCTTGATGACCCCAACAGGAAGACTTTTGCCAAGTTCAAAGCAAAAAAAACGTACAGTATAAAGATCATAATTTCAAACATTTTTAGGAGTGTATAACAATAGTTAACTTTTATCCCAAAATAATAAAAATTCTGTAAACTTAAACCCATAAAATCAATTTTCCTATTTTCTTTTTGTAACAGTCAGTCATTTTTTAAAAAAATAATTATTGCTCAGCTAGAAAAAAATGTTACACTGTGATTCTGACTGATTTTATGATTTTGTATAACATATGCATAACAGGTGACCCAAAAAACTCTATTAAAAGGGCTGTAGCTTGAAATGAAGTCCAAAGAACAAACTTAGAATTCACAGGTTATCATCTAGTCATCTGCAATCATGCTTTCCTATCTCAAAAATTGGAAATTAAAACTGGCTTCATTCGTAAGGTTCCAAGGCAATTTGAAGAAGTCACACCATTCATTTCCAGCCCACATTTTGAGACCAAAACACCCTGATGATTGCTCCAATACCAACCTGGCACCTTAGCAAGTTATTATAGCAAGCACACTGTTTCTATGTTAAAACATGGACTGGAAATAAATGAAGTTTCTTCAAATTAACATGAAAGCTCAGGGATATGGGTAATTTTAATTTCAACTTTTCTACAGGTAAATGTGACTGCAGATGACTGAATGTCTCAAACATTTTGAGATTTTCAGCCTAACATATTTCAAGTTTCTTTGGGTCACCCAGTATACCTACCTATCAAACAATAACAACATAAATGAGTGTAAATTAATGAGTGCAAAATATAAAGAATTTAATGAATATCTAGCCATAACATGGTAAACTTAGGCCTCTGTAAATCCTTGAATTAGCTTCTGGGGGCTAATTGATTTTAAGCCTTTTGGGTGGGGCTAATTCGAAGTCGGACTCTTTCCTATGAATAACAACACAAACATGAATACTGTAGGATAACTACACATTGAAAAGAGCAATATACATGTTTATAGTTTACAGAATTTGCAAATTTTGCAAATAAATATAAAATAATAGGCTTCGTGAAATACAAAATTTCAGAATGGGGTCTTATTCGAGGGAGGGGGGGGCTAATTCAATGATTTACGGTATGCAAATATTCACCACCCGGATTGGAAAACAATAAGAAACTATACTATGGGTTTTCAGGTCATTGAAATAAACTGACCCCCTTTCCATTGGCATTTGTTATATTGGCTTTGTTTTTTGATAATGATATGGTTGGTTGTTACCAATCAGCATATTGTTGACATTTGAGCTTGCAGTTTGCTTTACTGGATAAAATAAAATGCAATCATACATCTGGGAAAAGCAGCTGCAACTTCAACAGTTTGAAAAACTGATTTCGAAACCATTAAGTAGTTGTGCCATGCTAGGGTTGATTATTGTTACAATACTGTAATTGTGATTATGTTGTTAAAAACCTTGGCTTATGACGTATGACTAGCATTTATTTTATGTCAAGATATTTGTGACGTAGCTCAAGTCAGTTGTGTTGATTGAGACCCAAACAACAATGTTTGAGTTGCTGAGAATTATTGTGTAGGCCCGTTTTCCTTTTTGTTTCAAAAGTAATTGTTAGGTTTTCCTTACCGTCATCCTCTGATCTTACAAGCAGAACAATCCCCTGCATTTTCTCATGATCAACGTACATCGAGGATACATGACCCGTCCCATGATCGTCCCATTGCCGCTCGTCGTTCAACACATACAACTTCACTCTTCTTCGCGTGTTCGACATCTCTGGGAGTTTCATGAGAGCTTCGCATGAAATAGGTCGAAAGTATTACCAAGAGAGAGTCGTTTGATGTTATTTCTATGCAGGCTCATCGGTGGAGAAATTATTCTAGTTGCTGAATAATTAAGCGATGAAGCACAATGCAATGTGAAAGGTATTCAAAGATGAATCGTACGTGATGTATCTCTGTCTGTGGCCGCCATACTTGTTCGGCCATCCACAAACAATCGAACAACACAGCTTGCAACACACATGCGCTCAATAAGCCGGGGGGTCGTGCATCAAATCTATATTTCAAAGAGTATATCTTATGACTAAGATCTAGGAAAAGCAGTGTAAAAATTTGAAGCATGAATTTGCATATGGTCTTTTCATGGGTGCTGTCTTTTTCACTTAGGTATTAAACTGCTTTTCTGAACTATTCTGTAGTATGATTAAAAATTGTGACAATCAAATCAAACCATCGACACAAAAAATTGAAATTCAAAATCGATATCTAAAAATTGATTTATAAAAATGTTCTTAATTATGCCTCAAAGCATTACACTATTTCCACTGTGAATGGCAAAAGTCTCGTGAGTAAGACCCTTTGTATTTTTGTGAAGAATGCAAACATTCCTCTTGGTTGTTTCTTTGTTGTTGTTTTTCGCTTAATCAGCAAACACAGAAAGTAAGAAAAAGAAAGCGGAAAATATTTTTTAAACCTCTTTTATATTGAAAGCTTCTTGAGAGCTTCGTAAGTTATAAACAAACGAAGAACATTCATTAAAAATTGAGAGAATTTTCAAAATTAGCACAAAGGACAAAATTTAATACATGTGACCTACACATCTGGGTGCAACATGTTTCTTTTACAACAGAACAAACAGGAATGATTTTATGAAGTAAATGACAAATTTAAGAACTGACACACCGTGTGGTTTCTTAAAAAGAATGAACGGATATAAGTGGCTGCTGAAAGTGCTCTGAGCAGTCTATAAATAACTACCCAATCAGATGGATCAGTTTTGATATATGCCTAGTGCGCATGCGTCAATAAATTAGTCTGAGGCCCAGACCCCAAAAATGCACAAAAATACAAACCATAGCCATTGTTTCAGTCAAGCGTCTGGGAACCAGGCTACAGTGAGCTACAAGTTAATTTGTATGAGCTGTCCTTGTTATCCGTTCCGTTGAACTTGTTTAAAATCAGACTCTTTTTACAGTAAAGGTTTTTTGGTATCTTTACGATCTCAGTACCACTAGTACAATTTAGTTTCTCAGAGACAAAATGTATATGCTGATAGATTTGAATAATAACATGGGGTTTCTGTTGCTGGAAAATAGTACGGTCAGAATGCTGGAGAATGCGCAAGTTTTTATATTTTTTAATGAAAATCTTTCCGTTAAAATGGTCTTTAAAATTTTTAAAATAAAAAACTTTACATATTACCCCCGGAAAATATTTTAGACACGTGACAACACGAGAGTCAATGAAGGCCGTTACGTATATGCTTTGATTGTTGGTAAACACAACTTGAATTATTTAAAAAAATACATAGAGTCCTTCAAAACATGCATACCCTGGGTACCAGACTTTCGGTGAGCTGAAAGTCTGGTTTCCAAGGGAAAACATACACAACATGGCCAACATTAAATGGTAGGATTTCAAAAGAAATTAAACTTTAGGGCGTGAGCATAATTTTGAAAGGATTTTTTTTATATTTTTCTTGTAGATTGATTAGCTGTGTCTGGCAACTTTTTAATTTTCTACTAGAATTTTCTCAAAATTGTGATAAGTCCCACCAAAATTAAATTTACTAAAATTAAATTCGCCGAAATATATATACCACAGCAAACAGAAAAACTTCCTATTGATTGGAAAAGAAGGAGAAAGGACTTTTTGGTGGTCAGTGGTCGGAGGACGATGGTTAGTGGTCGTTGGCAGATTGTCGGTGCTCAGCAACACCCAATCATTAAATGTAATTTTAAATAAATTTAATGTTTCTATCTCTGTGGTTGTGACAATTGATTTTCAGCGTAATCAGGCGTTGCCAGCCCTCTCCAAGAATCTGAAGTGCGTGGTTAGTCAAATAATTCTTTTCAGACCCCTTTTTTATTCCAATCACAGTTTTGTACAACCACGAAGAACATTTTAAACTTTTAGCAAAAAAGACTTTAAAGATGAAAACAAAGTTCTATTGGTTTTTGTAACAAATCTCAAACTTTTAGAAATAATTCTGTCAATATATTGACAGAATATTGGCAAAAGACCAAATCTATAATTATTGAAAAAGATTCAAAAATATGACATTCAAACAACAAGAGATAACGCTGAAGAAAGTGTGGATGGTTTTGCCTCAATATTAAAAGCCATCTTCGACTTAGAAAGCTATTCTTACTTGAGGGGCCACCAGGGATCTCTTGAGGGGACACTTGTCTATAGTTTAGAAGGGGGAAAGGGCACACGTGCCTTTAGAATAGCAACCTAGAAAGAGCAATTCGTGCAATAAAAAGTGCTTTCACAAAATCTTGGGGGGAGGGCATGTTTGCTCCCTGTGCCTATTCGGCTCTTGCGTCTCTGAGGGCCATCGTCTAATAAAAACATTGTAAACTTGCAAAAGATATCGAAAAGAGAAAATAACTTAATGACCTCAATGTCTGGTTTTTAAAACTTTTTTGGGCAATTTGCTTCTCATACAAAGTTATTTTGCCCAAATTATCGTTCCAAAAAATATTTTAAAGAAAAGAAATATCCCTGGGTATTATTTATTACCTTGAAATTGCATAAAAATTCTAAAAAGTTTGTACCAGAGTATTAGGCTATATTCCTATTGAAAAATATTTGTTTTGTCTTTTCCAGTCTCAAGATTGTTATCAAATATATTCATGTAAGATTCTACTCCTTTAAACAAATCAAAACTCGTTTGAACAAATCAAAGCGAGGTAGATACCAGGGTTCTGGAAGTCTGGTACCAAGTACCCTGGTTAATATCACCACAGAGGTAGATTGGAGGTCATTAGCAACCTATAACTCATCTGGGCATCAGCATTAACAGGGAAATAAGTACTTGTGTAACAAGTCTAATAACTGGCCTGCTGTGACGCCATTTTGTCGCACCAATCACATTTTTGTTGCAGTAATTGAAGTAATTTGATTGGCTAACCTTCCTTTTTCGAAGTGCTTCTCATTTTCGTTCTTATCTTTCCTTAAGGTGTCAGGGAAGTGCAGTAACTAAATATTTTATATTTTCGTGCTGTTATGTTAATTAATACAGTGTACTCTTGCACACAAAGTGAAGGTTATAATACATATAGTGAAATTTAAAAAAAAAATTATTTTTGCTTTCTTTTGGTCTAAGGTAACTTGGTCAATATAAAGCTCAGGTTCATGTATTGCTCTCCTTGATATCTGAAATTGCAAACTACGCAAGCCTTCTGTTAATATTAGTCCGTCATATC
>JAYJMH010044205.1:0-14604 GCA_036873815.1 Phacellophora camtschatica
GACTAGCGTGCCACACGCTTTTCTTATTTCTAGACAGCAGACCGAACAACAAATACCATGATAACAAACCAAATGCGCTGCGTCAAAGAATTAACATCGGTTCTTGTCGTTTACGAGAACCAGCATAAAATTGGAAATATACTAGTTGAATTAAAATAAATATTCAAGGATAAACTGATACAGATGTCAAACCATTAGGTGTAAAGATCGACAATTAATTGAATTCCCACATGTCTGATCTTTGTAAAAAGGCTGCAACCCAGTTCAATGTCCTCCAATGTCCTGCACGATTCAAATCTTTCATTGGTTTTGAAGAGAGAGAAATACTAATTCAGAGTTTTATATACTCTAACTTTAATTACTGTCCTCTTATCTGGCATTTTTCAACCGAAAAATCATTGCAGAAAATTGAAAAGATATAAAAAAGAAAGAGCATTGAGATTTTTATATAATGACAATGCCACTTCGTATGCTACTATTCCACAAAGGTAAGGTAAAGATTATTCATCCACCAGTGTTCAGTGTCTCGTTGTATGGCTAAAAATGGAATTCATCTTCTTTATGTGGAATGGCTTATTTTTTCAAACTTTACCAACTTTCAACGTTTGCTTTGTAAACGGTACAATAAATGGAAGATGTCTCCGTGGGTGGTTCACCGCTCTGTTGTCTTATGGAATTTTGTAATATCAAATAAAAGGTCATCTGGTATTAGATTTTGAATGTTAGAAAATTAATAGATTCAGCATCTATGGATTCAGGGATTTCTTCTTTACTAAATAACATTTCAGTGTCTAAGAAATTTAATTGAATTTTAGAAAAAACGGCAATAAATAAATTTCCAGATGTCGCCAGATCATGAGAATATCACGAATGAAACATTTCCACAGAAAGGATGTTTTTAGATCTTGTGCCCTGAATAAGATCTCCACCTCTGCCAAAAAGATATTGGCATACTTTTCAACAAACTTTCCGTCCATTGCTTTTGATTTGGTGATAAAATTTGAGATTGAAAGTAAAAAGTTCCCTTCCAGTATATATTCAAACATTCGTTAATTCAAAAATCCAAGAAGGCAGTTTAGGTTGATAATAACTCTCCGAAACTTACATGCAATAATTAATGTTCTATGTCACTCAAATGGAATTTTAGTGTGGAGCAATCTCACGCCGAAAGTGACCAAAAATGAGTCTATCTTTAATATATGAAGAAATTACCCCCGTAATACGTTTGTTTTTGGTAATGACATAATATTTACAAAGTGGCACGTAGGGGGGATTTACAAAATGGCACGGTAAATTTATTTTGCTCAGACCGATTGAGTTCAGAATAGAAATGATAGTAGTCTGTCTGGTAACGTTTTTCTTTCAGAGGTAAAAAAAGGTTGAAAGATCGTACTCTGCTCAACTTTTTAAGGTGTAGTAACAAATTTGAGTCCCAAAGTTCGCAATAATGATGTAAAGTCTTGGCATAAGGATCAACGATATATAAGATGGCTTCGGAGCTATCGGATGAGAAAAATGTGTGACTCAATTATCTATTGTGACCAAAACATTATATGGAGCAGAAGAGCGCTACAATTATTGCACATTTAGGGGAAAAAAGTTGACGGAGTTGGGAGCGGAGGGAAAAATAGGCCAGGGTGCCGGAGCGCTATTACCCCCTGAACGGGCCCCATAACCGATCAAGTTACCTTTGGTTCAAATAGCCTCAGATATGTTGGACCGAAAGTATGGAACAACTTGCCAAATAAAATGAAGTCTTCAGTAGACATAAATTAGTTTCAAAAGAATGGTAAAAACATTGGATGGGATTTAATGTAACTGTAATGTTTGTCGACTAGAAGGGTCTTAAAAATGTACGAATTGGCACAAGGGTTCATATAGGTTTTTTCAAATGTTTCATGAAACAAAACAAAAATCTAAAAAGCATTTTTCTCCGTGTTGTTAATAAAAAGCATGCATATTCAGTCTTATATTGTAAACTTTATAAAGTTGATGGTAAATTAGAAACAACTGTAAATATATTCGAAGTAGATTAATTCCTTTGTTTTAAAATTTATTCCTTTTCAATAAGTCCATCAAAATATGCTTACGAACTTATAGAAGCCAAGGGCTTATATCCGGTGGTTTGCCGCTGTGAAGTTATCTACCGCCAAACTTGTTGCTGTTGAATTTTGTAATATTTTTTATATTTGTATAATATATGTTTTGAAAATAAATTTGTTTACCATATTTCTAGAATGTGTTCTGTTGTTTTCAATATTACAGCACAGTAATCAATTCATCACACTAGTCAGTCTAGTCATATCCTTTGAGATATTCGTTAAAATCTTGGAATTTGGCAAAAGTTTGCTCGAAAAGATTTAATTTTTTTAAATATGCCTTCCGACGAAGGGGCTAACCACCTCTGACTGGGGGCTGTAGGACTCCGGCCCCCTTCTAGCACCGCCATTGATTGTCATACAAGAACAAAGTTGGACATAATAATTAGCCTCATTTCAGGAAAAATCAGAAAAGTCAGCAAATATTCCACTGTTCTCCATCGTTTAGCTAAGCCTCGTTTGAAGGAAAAGATTTATTTAACCAATCAAATCATTCTGCTTTTAGCTTCTGCAATTTGATTGGTGCGACGAAAAGTTATCACAGCTGGCCAACTTTTTTCTTGTATGATTACCAGTCGTTTGTTGCCATGCATAAATTCTATTCAATAGCCACAAAGCGGCAGGTGTAGCCAGTCTACTCTAGAACTTTGATAATCAATATTGTTCTCCTCTTCAGTAACAACTATTTAGCTGCTCATTTTCAATTTCAAAACGCTTAACGAGCAATCGCATTTCACGTGTTACGCATGAAATTAGTAGATTTCACGCAGTAACGCTTTAAATAGTAGCCTTATACTCTGCACGTAGATTTCTTCAATCACGCTTTCACGCAAAGGTTATCGGTTTTTCACGCAATCACGCGCGGTAAAAAGCTTCCTAACGCATTATGCCAAATCTATCGGGGGCCCCTTCTAACATTTTCAGGATAATACTTAATAAATTATCGAGCCGATTATTCGACCGCCATTCTTGCCAAGAAGAGAAATACAACACCAGGAAATATGCAAACATTTTACTATTGCAAAATGCATCAGTAGGCCTATCTCTCATTTTCCACCATTTTTATTGTTGTGAATTTAAGCCACACCTAAAAAGAGCTTTGACAGTTAACAAATAGTAGCGGCAAAAGGAAAGTAGTACGCAGAGAAAGAACAACAACCAAACTAGACTTGCCATGAAGTCTATTTCGTGCCAAATCACAAATTTTTACTTCGTACTCAATATATCGAGGGAGTGCCATATCGAGGGAATGCTACAACCAAACCAAACCGACGAATCCAATCTGTACACGAGCTTCAGGAAAAGTAAAGTTTGTATTTCATTCTTACTTCAGTTTTCTCATTTTAATTTGTTTTTTATTCCCACTCCGGTTTTTTTTCATTCTCCTCGTCTTACATTTCGTGTTTTTAATTCGGTCGACCTAACTACACGGAATGTAGGACAAATAGAATGAGAAAAACCAACATGGGAATAAAATACAAACTTTATTTTTCCTAAAGCCCGTGATCAGTATTGTTCTTTTCAAAGACTCAGATCATTAGATAAAACATACTGAAACTTCGGAGCCACAAACCAGTTTCGGCAAAAATTAATTCAGATTGTGATATAAGCACGATAAAAGAATGGCGTTAAACATAAATAATTTGTGATTTCATTGTGATGTCCTTTCTTTGCGTAGAAAATAACAAGGGCAGATTTTGCAACAATAGTGAAATTGACACACCAATTTCAAAGTAATTAGCCATTCAAGACAAAGCATATTCTCTCAAGCGGAAAATCAAAACAAACAAAGCCATGGCCTGTTCAGAAGACAAACATGTGATACTTTGGAACAATACTTGCTATTCGAAAAGCTTGTTTACGCGTTTGGAAACAATAGTTGTTTTGTGCAAAGTAGTTGTTAATTAAAGTTGTTTTACCCAAAATCGGACAAAAGGTGTTTTTTCCAAGCAAATTGTTTTGCGTTAAATTGGACAATGGTTGGTTTTTAGAAAGTGTTAATGAGTCTTTAGAGGACAGTATTTATTAATCCCTTGCGTAATGGACAATGAAACTAGTGACAATATTCTGAAGTTGTTTACGTCGTTAAAACAGTATAAATTTGGTTCGTATTCGTAGTTTGATAGTTAGTTTTTAGCCTTCGGGCTGAAAGGATCGAAACTCGCGGACGGTCTTCCAAACACACTGTGCATTGGGTGCAGGGGTTGATTTTATATCAATTTTCTTTCTCAAGTTATGATTTTAAAATCGAAGATCTGGGAACACTGGGCATTGGGTGCAGGGGTTGTGCTACATAACTATTTGCATATCTTTTGTCATGAAAAAACATAAGTCAAAAATCAGGTGTTTAGGACCTTCGTTGATTTTAAGACCAGAATGTTTCTCGGTAGAGATAAAGAAAAATGCTTCAAAAGAATGACATGTATGATAAAATCAATTTGTGTGTGTCTTCTGTCGCTTAAAATAAATAAGTTGTGAAAAGGTAAGTAATTATTTGCAAAAAACCAATTCATTGTTAAGTTACAGTTGTAAAAGTTTCTTGTATTTGTTAAAATTTTTTTTTCGGCTTGGAGTTTGACATTTGCTCTCCTTGAGCACTACCAGATGCATTTCCGCCAACACCTGGGCACACAACGTTTTGATTTGGTATGGTATTGTGATTGTACCCAAGGTCGCCTAATGTTGGGTTATCTTTTCAATGGCCAAAGCTCCTTTGATGTTCAAAGTAGTTCTCTAAGGAATCCTGGCAAAACCGCTCAGTCAAAACTTACTTGACTCCATTTTGTAAAAGATATTTGATGCACATAATGACAGAGGGACATGATATTTGAAGGCCCTCGTGCTTTTACCAAGAACTAAATATTTTGGCAAAATTCACCAGGCCTTTCATCGATCAAGTTTTTCTATCTCTTTAAGTATTCCAAGAATTCCTCCTTGAGCCAATAAAATCTGGGATCATCATAGGAAATTTTTGATTGGAGAAATGGCTTTAATTTCATGTCTCCCTCCCTCCCTTCTTGCCTCCCTCCCTCCCTCGCTTGCTTTTTTTTTCGGCAACATAAATTAAAGATGAGCGTCCATGCATGTCATGTCTTCTAGCTCAACAAATATTATTTTGACAACAATTTATAAAATTGTCTATGGTTAAATTTTTAAAATTTCAAGTAAGATTTTATGGGCGCTTTAGTTTTAAAAATGAGATTTACCTCTTTCAATGCTTTTTTGGCAAATTCTGGCTTGGGATGGAGCCAGGAACCAGAGCTTTTCTTGAGGCATCTGCAATTAATGTAAATATAGATGAAACAAATATTAATATTTCATTAAAAAATCCTTGGGATAATCTGTTATCAAAAATTGGAAACATCCCTTTTTATTCGCAGTACTACTTTGCATGAATAGTACCCCTAACAACTGAAAGAAGTTCTCAACTTTTATTTAGGCCTGCACACAGCCATAACAGCCAGCTCCTTTTTGCTGTAGTGCAAAATTGTTGGTAGTTGGCATGATTGGCAGATTAAGTAAAATATAGCTAGAAGTATAATGAAAAGATAAAATAACAAACTCATGGTGAATATTTTCTTCAGGCCTGAAGTGGAGTTCGCAGATTTCAATGTTTTTGTTCTCAATTTGTCTTTTGAGGCTTTCGTCAACCACTCTGTCTCTTGTCACAACGGACACAAATTTACCCCGCCAGCTGTTGTGAAGTGGATCGTTCACTTTCGGAACTCTAAATATACCTATGTCTTTATATTTTTTTTCTTGACACACTGCATCCATAAATAGAACCGGGTATTTTCGAAGCAAAAGCAAAGCGTTTCAATACAACGCAACTTATCTATCAATGTTCTTAAACTATACACGATTGCGGGGGACAGGGTTCGAAAAACATGTGCACAATAACTTATTTCTGGAAGTAAATCATCACGAACATTTTGTAAACATTCCTTGAAGTATCCTAGAGAACTTTGATCACTCATTCAAGGAGAGTTTGGCCTAGGAACTACCATCTTTTGGCGAAACTATCGTACAGGTCAGAAAATCAGATTTTTCTCCATAAAACTCTTACAAGTAAAGGAAAGAATTTAATGACAAACAAAACCCTGATGAATCGGTGCGGCCAAGAGGTAGGCCAAATAAACTATCAACGAAACGAGAGGAGGAAAATATTGTGTTGCAGGGATGCAAAATAAGGAAAGCTGCAAACATAGCAGTTTGACGCCAGGAAAACACATGCATTGCTTTCCAAAAGATTCTATGCTACAGAGACAGTGGACTCAATTTATCAAAAGAAATCGGAGAAATTTTGATCTGAAATCTTGTGCATTTTATGCCATTCAAAGGCAGATATTGCGGAGATGCTCAGTAGACAAATGTAAATTTATTGCAAAAATTTACAAATTATTTTTGAAAATTGGTTAAAATGGTAAATTTAAATGATGGAAATTATTTCAGATAATAGAGTAGCATTGCTATGATTTTTCTATCACAGTACTCAGCATCAGTCAAACTCTATCGAACTTGACAAAATGTTAAGAAACCAGACAGGCCAATTTTCAAAAACCAGTTTCTTATTGGCAGGTTCTTACTGTAGATATCCATGTTATTGGATCTAAAGAGCCAGTTTTAATTCAATCGATTACAATTTTGTGATTACCTTTCTTATATTTTTGGTTTTAATTATGTGTTATGATATAGAATCTATTCTCTGTCATGTACACTCCTATATCCAGTCCTTTCTTGCGTCATATACCTCTGTCGGATTTCATTGTATATGCATGCTTTCAATGGAAGAGTGTTATCCCAACCCATTGTATCCCAAAATATATATCTTGACAGCCAACGATAAGCTACATCACGAAGATATCTAGATATGATTTATTGATTATTCATATCTATACAGCGCATATTTTTATATCCATGAATTTTGTATGCTCAAAAGGAAGGCACATTAACAGCTTTTTTCATTTTTGAATAAGTAGAAATATAAATAAATAGTTGGCATTGCAGTATTCGTCAGGATAATATGTGTGTATTTGATTTCATTATGTGTGTTTAGTTATTTCTTATTGTGTAGAAAACATTTTTGAATTTGTCACATTTATTGAGTGTTAACCTTGCTTGTTCCTACCATTAATTGACAAACAAAGTTAAAAACTTTTTAAAAGTACAAACCAGTTTGTTTTCACCAATCAAGTGATGAATCTCTTGGGAAGTCTTTGTTTTGAAATAAAATACAAATTTCATGATCTGAACAAAACACATGTTTTAATTTTTCTGCAAGATTCCTTTTTCTAAAAGCTGGGTGAAAAAAAACCTGCACGAATATCCAAAAAGAGGAATTTCCCTTGCAAGAAAATCACTGATTATGAAATGGTAGTTGTGGTAGTTGATGAACAAGAAACATCACCCAGTGCCATTAACTTATTTAATTTCAATTCTAACAATCATTTTATTCATTGTTATTTTTATCCATCCAAGGTATTTATGATAACTTCAGGTAAATATTTATATTTACGTGAATTAACTTTCGGGGAGAATTGGCATTGGGTGATGTTTGCATTCTCGTTTGTCGGTAAATGGTAAGCTGATAGTTGTTTTTTTGTTTATGATATTTATGTTGTAAAGGGGGCTACTGCACTTCCACTGAGTTTTTTAGGCTTGGGTATTCCATGTCAGCTTTTCTGAATCTCTGTAATTTGTTTGGTTTTGCAAGGGCGTGTGTCGTCAACGCTTTGACATCAAGTGTACAAAGACAGACTACAAATGTTTGTGAATGACATGGAGGAGTTTGAAGGAAACATCAAACAGCTTTCAGATCTATTGAAAGCAAGGTTAAATTAGAAAGTATTTTAGCTAAAATTCGTGGTAGTTGATGAACAAGGAATATTTTTTGTTGTTGAACAAATAAATGTTTCACAAGAATTTTGAAAAAGATAATTACCTGTATTTTTTTCAATAATCAATTATAATGTGCATAAAATTATTGAATGTATAGTACAATCAAATTTATACCCTTTCAAATAACAATATTAATTAGAGGCATGTCTGGTAAGTATTAAGTTATGTAGCAATGTTAAATACTAAATTTCATCTTGTTTTCATTTCAGAGTGCACTCCAAACAAATAATATTGACTGCGGCATTGACTGCTAACTGGAAAGCATGGGACATTCATGAAACACATGAATATCTATCCACAATCCTTTTTATGAATGATCTTTTATCAGTGTATCTTGTATCTATAACTGAATTATTTATTAAATTTCGACAAATTATCTTTTTATAATCATTTTTCTGAACTCGATAACATTTTTTCATCTGTTTATAAAATATTTTATAGTTGAGAAGAATAACAAGATATGTCTTGTGTAGCCATAAGGTTTCAATTTCCGTTACTGGACATGATTTTTTACAGGAGTTTTCCATTCGAGAAGATGTGTTGGAAATTGGTGGCTGTTCTACTGAATACTCTGTGCGAATTCGAAGAATATTGCTGAAAACAATATTTGCTTTGAAAATGCAATGAAAATGAACATAGTCTGTTCTCATTAATGCAGGAATGTGAACTATTTACTACTATAGTTAGCTGGGATATAATTAGCCATTGCTCAATTCAGAATTGCTTAAATAACATACATTTTTAAAACTTTAACAAACTTTATCTCGTGCTCGAATGAAACACATAGCTGCTAAAACTTGCAACCATTTATTATTTACCCTGTCACTATCTATCACAACCTTTTGTCTGGTTTCTCATCTTTATTTTGTCATTTGCCTTTAAAAATAGAGATTACAGTATTTACAGTATGGCCTGCCGTTTGACACGGAAGCAGTAATTTTGTAATTTTGTAGTTGCATTTTTCTCTCCCTTCACTTTGTTTAAATGTTGGTTTAGAGGCGTAGCTAATCACAAAAAATATTAACAAATTTATACCAAATTTACGTTTTTACTTACAACATACAAATCAAAAGAACAAGATAATAATCAAATTTACAATGGTCTGTATGAACTTAGGAATAGTTCTTCCAAATGCTTACGATGGTAATAAGCTGCTACTCCAAGAACAAAATAGATATTATACCTGTGGCGCAAGAAGGAAACTATCTTGTTAGCAATTCCTAGATTTTCCAAGAATTCTCTCCACTCTTTCGCCATTCCGTTTCCTTGGTCACCATGAGTATATGAACATAACTTGAAGATCTCATACAGCAGATCATAAGTCCTTGAATGGGATGTCTGAAATCCTCCATGAACATTCACCAGTAACACAACCTGCTTCCACTCCTTCACTGTTTCCTTTTCATATATACCTAAATTGTGTATCACATGGATGCTGTAGAAAAGATGATTTATACACGTACGTTTTTCTTTTTCTTTATCATGTAACTCTTCATAGTTTTCAATTACATTTGGAATGGCACAGTTTCTCCACTGTTTTAACTCTTCTGCAAAAGTCAAATTTACCATATATCGATTAGTCATAACATTCTTTATTTATTACAGAAAGGTATTAACTTTGGCTTCTTGCTGCCCTGTTGGCACAAGAACTCCGCTGCTTCTACCATGATGTCTCTAAATGTGTCGAGATAGGTCTTTGCTTCACCAGATAGCATATCTTTTATACCAAAAGTATATGAACCAAAATCAGTCACAACTTGGAAAGAACCAATCTCTTCAAAATCAAGATGAAGCCCTGTATTTTTACTCTCAGAAGTTATACTCCAACTTACTATGGATTTCATTCACAAAACTGTTCGGTTTGGTCATAGTCAATAGAAAGAACACTGGTCTGGAAGCCTATTGTTGTAGCTTTTTGTTCTTGTTTTTATCGGTCACATGATCAAAAAGGGGGAAAGCAACGCCTTAGCAATGCCATAAACACTGTAAAACGCGTACAAATCATAGCAAACACATCGATTTTTTGCTGGAAAAGATAGGGAAATAAGATATTTACCAAATTTGACAATTTGCCAAGTGATACGAGAAAGCTTAAAACAGTTCTTTTGATAACTTTCTCCGATAAACAGCAGTCAGCGAAGACAGCAACCATGGCTGATGTGAATGATTTTGCGAGTGAAGATACATTTGATTTAATATTGGATTGGCTTGATGACGATGTTTTGGACGTAATGTTTGAAGAAGAATTGAAAGAGAAGCAGAAGAGGTAACTTTTTATAAAAATATGTTGAAAAATTAGATATTCCAAGGCTACCTCTTCATAAATTTCATTTATGCCTTCCATCCATGCCAGTTGATGAAGAAATTTGTCTCGAGGGCTTCGAGGCAGCATAAAATTTTTGGCCCAGTTAGATTCATTTCTCACTTATAGATTCAGGATTTAAAGTATCATTATTATACTGTTTTAGGTGGCAAACACATGACAATTCTGTTGCACTTCTCGCTCGAAAGTATATAAAACGAAAAGGGGCCTTTCTCGTCATGTAAACACAAAACATAACGCTGAAAAGATTATATCGAGCGCACAACAAGCGATCTCAGAGGAAAAATGCTTCTCAGATGAAGTCAGAAAACCAATTGCCATTTGCCAGCTTACTGAGACAGAGAAACAGACCATATTTACCACTGTAAAAGCTCTGTACGTGGACCTTATGAGAACTGGTAATGTTGAAAAATTCTATTCCTTGTATTATGGCAACATGATTTTAAATTCTGCAGAATTCTTTCCAAACCTTCAGCAGCCACTGTGCAGTTTATTTGCAAAAAGATTGGGAGACAAGCTATTTGCCAGTTCAAAGAAGCCTGTTCAAGGTCCAATAGAGAAACCACCCCCAGTTACAATGAAAGAAGTGGGGGGACTTCAGTACCTTTCAGGTTATCTGGTAAGAAAACTTTTGAAAAATCAAAAAGAATAAAAAATTACCTCAAAAAAGAGCACCAATTTATTAGTAAAGTAGTCAAAACTCTTATGACACAAGAGTATGCAGATCAGATGCTTATACGTGCAACAAGTCGAGGCTCACAGCAGGATGTCACAGTATGCAGCAAATATTTAGGGTGGCAGAATAGAAGTTCACCCTAGAGACTTCAATACAGTGCAAAAAATTGACCCTTGCAGGAAGACTGAATGCCTTATGAGGTATACAGAAATTGTCAGTGTTTATGGTAACATTCTTCAAGAAAGTGCAACTGATATACAATCCTTGCCAAAAGTCTTGTATTGATATACAATCCTTCCTCATACTCGAGTTTCCCCTGCTCCCCCTTAAAACAATGTTGATTTACGACGGTTTATCTCTCAATATTGTGACACAAATGACAAAGCATTGCGGTGGGTCAATGTACTAAAAAAACAACATTGTTTTGGGGGGAGGGGGTGCTTTATACAGTAATTACAGATATTGAAAGATAAATGTATTGAATTTTGGAAAATTTAACTAAATGTTCCAACGACTTTTGGCAAGCATTGTCGATCATGAAACAAAAGATATTCTTCTTGAGAAAATGCTTAAAGGGCACCTTCACCCAAAAATTATGAACACTTTTTACAGAATTGAAATATTCCTTTCCGTTGAAATATTTAAAGACTTGTTGAGTGTCTGATTTTTCAACCACGACCAGCAAAATACAACACGAAAAAGCCTGGGTCGAAGGCGGAAGTGATGCACTGCTAGGAACACAAACTTAATCTAGCAATTTTTTTCATACTGAAGCTTGTTGCATGTGTTGCATGTTGCATGTTGCATTTCACCTTGTTTTTCCTCGCTCAAACAACAAAACCACAGAAGCTTGACAATGATGACATGCATGGCTCAGGGCTGGTTTGGTTGCGGTGTTCTTGTTGCTTGTTGCATGTGTTGCATGTTGCAGGTTGCATTTATTAACAGGAAGAGAAATAGCTGTATAAACATAACCAATAACAAATTCAATTTTCTAATGATGGATAGCGAATAAGATGCGCACACGAGTGGAAATGTTTTCGTTCGCAATATCTAAAGTCCACTTTTTTTAGATGAATCGAAATATACCGTCAGGTAGGCCAATTTGCTTCTTCCTTCTCTTGCATTTCATCCACTCGGGCGGGAGGAATCGAAAAACTAATTATTTTCTTCAAAATTTTCAGCAATTTTAATTGATAATTTTCTCAATAATTCACATTACTCCTGGTCTTGCCATGCGCATCAGTTAAATTTAAGTAGGCTAAAACCATCTTGTTTTATTTTATTCCATAACTGGTTTAGATGGGTATGTCATGTGGACCAGTTTCGTGAATCATGTTGATAGTGGGCATCTTAAAGTTTTTTCAAACTTTATCTCATGGTAAGTCTATTGGGACATTTTGAAAGTAAATAAATTTTTTTGTTTTCCAAAAGCCATGGCAGCAAAACTCGTGCTCATACAATATAAAATTTCTCTAGATATTAACCACATGATACAAATTAGGGAAAACAAACCCAACCCCGATCAGAGAATTTACAGTAGGTCTGTTGTTTTTTTTAACAATGTACATAATGAATGTGTGGACATTCATTTTACTCAAATATTTTATAACAACCGCTAGTTCTGATTCTTATCTCTGTGGATTGATTTTACAAACTTTTAAATTTTACAAACTCTTTTAAATGTGTTTCACAGGTCAAGTGCTCAACAACAATGGATCTATACTTTTTTGTACTTAGCCAGTAGGCCTAATTTTATAGCCAAAAAATTTGACCCAAATCTTAGCCTTGCTGTTTCTCATAAAAAAGTGCGTATGATATGTTTGGTGCCACAATCAACATGATTCAGGAAACTGGTCCACATGAAATACCCATCTAAACCAGTTATGGGATAAAATAAAACAAGATCGTTAGCCTACTTAAACTTAACTGATGCGCAAGACTAGATCTTGAGTAATGTAAATTATTGAGCAAATTATCAATCAAAATTGCTGAAAATCTTAAAGAAAATAATTAGTTTTTTGATTCCTCCCGCCCGAGTGGATGAAATGCAAGAGAAAGAAGAAGCAAATTTGCTTACCTGATGACATATTTTGATTCATCTAAAAGAAAGATTTTAGATGTTGTGAACGAAAACATTTCCACTCATGTGCACATCTTCTTCACCATCCATCATTCGAAATTGAGTTTGTTATTAGTTATGTTTATACAGCTATTTCTCTTCCTGTTAATAAATGCAACCTTTTCCATAAAAAAGGTGTTTGAATTCAGCAGAAAGAACACGGCAATGTCAAGCTTCCGTTGTTTTGTTGTTTCAGCGAGGAAAAACAAGGTGAATTTAAATCCCGATAATTCACTACTTCTGAGGTATAAGTACAAGAAAATTGAATCACAACATAGCCTATGCCATTTTTGACACAAATGTAAATTCCACAAGTATCTACAACTCATAAATTCTAAATTTAGAGTTATTTTTCTACCCCACATGCAACAAGCTTCAGTATGAAAAAAAAATGCTAGATTAAGTTTGTGTTCCTAGCAGTGCGTCACTTCCGCCATCGACCCAGGCTCTTTCAAGTTGTGTTTTGCCCGGCCGTGGTTGAAAAATCTGACATTCAACGAGTCATAAAATCGGAACGGAAAGGAATATTTCAATTCTGTAAAAAGTGTTGAAGGTGCTCTTTAATGTTAAAGAAATTGAATCTTCTCACGTGCCTGTTCGTGCTTTTCGTAGTGGTTGATGCTCTCGTCCTGGAAAGCTGGTGGTACAGGAGAACTGGAGAACTGTGTGTGGTAACCGGAGAGCAAGCCGTATGCGTGTTCACAGATGGATGGAGAAGAAAGTGATTAAGCAAAGTCGAAGAGATGATTCCAGAACAGTGGAAGGGATGGAGAAGAAAGCGATTATCGCGTGGACAATGGCGAAAGGGCTGGAAGCATGGTAGCCTAAAGCAAAAGACTTGGAGTTTCATCGACGTGAAAGAGGGAAAGTGGAAAATCGAGCTGGCGATGCGCAGAGAAAAGCGAAGTTGGGAGCGGGGAAGAGGACGGAAAAGCGCGTAGAAGAAACGGTTGGGCTGGGAGCTTGACGGAAGCGGTGCTTGACGCCGATTGTTCGGACGGCAAACGGAGAGGAAATCCGCACTCCCTTGGGCATATTAGCATATAGCTAACTTAGTAACAAGACTTACGTTTTGGCCTGCCTGCGGCAGGACACAACTCCAGCGCTGCGCTTGCTTGAGGGTGCCGCGGTTCGGAATTTTACGGAGGTAGGGTTTTGCAAATATTTTGGTTGTAATTTCGGATTTTGAGCGAATTGTCGGATGCTGGCTTTTTGGCGAAATCAGATTTTAAGATAAATAATCGTGATACTCTGGATAATAAAAAGGAAATATGTAATACAACATCACACACTGTCAATTTAAAATGTTTTCGTTTATTTTATTTTTTGTGTTTGAAAATATAGTGTATGAGAAAATGTTGCAATCTCGCAATTGACTATCTTTCATTTCTCCACATTGCAACTTTCGGGTAAATTTCTTTCCGTAAAATTTCTTGATAGACACAATATTGATTTCTATTCGCAATTTGGCTTGTTCTTCTTAACC
>JAYJMH010044216.1:0-14603 GCA_036873815.1 Phacellophora camtschatica
TCGGACCGTAAAAATAGTAGGTTATCAAAAATTTGATTCCTCAACTTGTTTGTGCTTGTTTCTCGACTTGTTTGTCGTATACAAATCATGTTAATGTATTTTTAGACTGTACTTTGATTGCACTTCGTGCAACCAAAGTTTTGTTGCGATTTTCGGAGACCAAAAGTTTGCGGTGATGCCTCTTTAAATGCATAATTTTCACCTACATTCAAAATGTTGGCTATATCCCCATCCACCTACAATTATGTATTATAAATATACTTTTCTTAACTTACATCATGTCATACTTTTATTCTGATGTTGATATTTAATTACATTATGTTTAATTAGTTTCCTTTGTTCAATTTACCTTACATTAGCAAGCTAATATCTATGTGATCTATAAACGAAAATAAAAAAACAAATAATTAATGACGCTTCATAGAAGTTAGCAATTAAATATCATATAAGATGTAGCATAAAATTAAGGATTATATATTTTAATGTAAAGTAGGATAGAAACCACACAACTTATACCGCTTTCACACAGCATTCTAATTGGTGAATCCAACAGATCAAATGCATTTGATTGATAGAAATTTAATCTGACTTAGAAAAAGCTGGTTTAACTGTGTCAGTGTGAAAGCGGTATTATACAAAAACGGCTGTGGAGGAGCTTTAGATTTGATAATTTTGTTTTTGGCTGACGTTGATGTAAGAGGCTTCAACTTAAAATTTGATATCTTGCTTGTCAAAATGTATTTAGTGTATTCAAAATGTATTTAGCCATACTAAAGAGAAGCTTCGTTCGTGGCTTTCTCAAAGCCATAATGTATCATTTTCAACAGATTGCAACAGAGCAGAAATTCTCTATTTTTGGTTTTATTGAGCATACTTAAGTGATTATTGAGTAGATTTTGTCAAACAAGAAACCAAGCCATAATTTTTTTTTTAATCAGCTCTAATGTACTACATTTACGAAAATGCACGGCGGCTATAGATTAAACATCAAATAAATGAAAACTAACAAAAGTTTTACAAATAAGTATTAATTGATTAACATAAGGAACAAGCGTAAGTCTTTTATCCAGGTGTTTAAATGGTTGTTGCGTTTTCATTTAACCTCTTATTTCTGTATTATGTAGTTTCAATGATAAAAATAGCTAGATCATTCATAATTTGATCATTATTATTTGTCATTATTTTCACAAATTGTTGGTCTGTATACATGGATCCCACTCTGGCAAGGATAATAAGAGGGTTTCTAAAAGCTTTGTATGCAGGGCAGACAATTAAGAAATGCTTTTCATCTTCTATTGAGTTTGGTAAACACATGGAACACCCCCTTTCCTGCGGTTTTAAACCCTTGTGTCTTCCCGTCTCTATCAGTAAAGTATGATCTGAATTTAGCGATAGCTTTTCGAGAATGAAAATCTTTTGAATTGAATTGAAGCCTCTTATATAAAGTTCGAATAAAACATAATTTTTAAAACTAATGCTCCTTCACAGCAGCTTTGTAGGCATGGGGACATATTTGTTATCCACCCACCCATTAAGTATTTCATCAAGGTGATTGTGGTCGAAAGGAAGGACTGTGTTTTACTACGCAGGTCTGTTTCCATTTCTTGTTGTTAAATTTACTGAATGGTTTCCATTCATTCAACATATACACACACCAGTATTCAATGTATTTTTAAACAACCAAACAACATGACACCAACCAAAAAAACTGAAAAAGCCGTCATGTATGCATATTCTAATATCCTGAAGCATGTTTCCCCCTTTTTACAGGCTTGAGCTAAAAATTAGATTAATTTATACTAAAATGTAGTTTTTTAATTTATACTAAAATATAGTTATCAGGATTAATCGAAAAGTTGAAGTATGCACAGTTTCAAGAAAAATAATCGACTATCTTTAATTTAGCATTTTTGGTAGCACCTTTGTTGGTGTTGTTATTTTCTAATTGTATCTCTTCAAAATTTTCTTAATGAATTATGAATTTTATGTTGCTTTCAAATGGCTTGTACTTTCATTGGTTTAAGTTATAAAGTTTATGTAAAGTCAGCTTAAATTAGCATAGATATATATGCTTGTCATAAATTAATTTATAATAAAATTAAAATATTAGAATATGACAAGCATGATAACATAGAGCGTACTTGACCTTCAAATGTATAGGAGTGTGTGTGATTTTATCAGCAAGAATTGGGTACAATTGTGGCAAAAAATGAGACAGAGTTATTTTTCTTAGACAGAGTTATTTTTAGCAAATAACAATTGTTTTTTAGGACATACGGTACAGTGTTTATGTTAAAATTCTTAGATAATGAGGCTTGTCTTTCATAAGTTCTTTGATCTTTCTTACAGTTTTTCCATTCCACCCACTCCATTCCACTATTCCATTCCACTATTCCATATTCCATGTTTTAAAGATAGCCAAAAATTAGGGCCAATTTTAAATTTAGGAATTAGCTGCCCAACATTGTTTTAAAAGGAATAATATTCTATTGCATAAACTCAATATGGCAGACAGAGCTGATCATAAAGGCAGTCTTCAGAAATCTCTTACTGGTGTTGAGTAATTTTTAAAATTCTAGTGTTATCAGCCGCTTGATAAGATGCTTGATCAAAGTTTCTATTGCTTATTAATATTTCAGTAAGTCGTTTCATTCATATCGTTTTCGTTTGATTTCCACGAGGATATTTTATCACCATGGTGGATAGTTTTTTCTTTTAAATACTTGCATTGAAAAAAAGCTGATTTTGAATTTAACTACCTGTTGTCAAAAAGCGGATAGCCTTATTGCGTTAGTCAAAGGACGAAACGACAGTAAACAACGTTAGGCCGAATAAATAAAATTTCAATTTGTATTCTATTTCATATAAATTACTGATCAAAGCAAAAACTATTAAAATCAAGACATATTTTGTCATTGAGGCATTCGTATTCGTCAGCATGAACATTTTTATTGTTACGCAATATTATCACATAAATAAAACATGATTACACCACAACAGGGAAATATTTATCGTTCAATTGCGCAACAGTCCTTTCCCTGATGCATCGTTTTCAGCAGAGCGACAAACAGCACTTTTGGAAAATCATATATCTATCCGACAATTATCATCTGGTTTTTCATGTTCTGTTAAATTTTTCGTGATTAAATTAGGGATTTAAAATCTATATAGAAAAAAACATCTGCTTTGCGCTTTTTTCGGCGCAACTTCTAATTGTTAAAGGATAATTTTATCTGTTGGATATAAAAATATTTTCTTATCACACGTAAACTATCCGTCACCATAAAGCATTCTGTGTCAATAATTAAAAATTTTCTTCACTTTCCTACTCAGCACATTGAAAGAATCAACATTTACAATCTTCATATACAGAGTATATTTATAAAATATTTTTGAAACTCAAAAACATAATCTGCGAAGCATGCTCTTATGATCCTATTTCACTGGTTTTGGAGAGTCTCATTTGATGATATTGCATAATTCTTATTCTGATCTTTAGTTAGTTGATCAAAGATTTAATGTCGTAGTTTTCAGCAAAAATGTACGTTCCCTAAATTTTTACACAATCTCTGATGCAACTATTTTCAAATTTGATGCAGCGTCATACAAACTGCATACAACAAAAGCTGTACGATGCAACATGACCCAAAATGGATGGCCAAACGATGCACATCCTCAAATGCTGCATTTTAAGAACTTTTTCAAAAAAGTCCGTTTCTCGTCAAATGCTCAATGCATACATACTATTTTTGTACTCGACATAAGTAATTTCAGAAATACCAAAAATTTAACCCAAATCTTAATCTGGCGTTTCTTAGTTGTTCATATAAAAAGACGTGTGCAGATTTACTTCTATTTTTTTTCAAATACTGAAATGTCCAAAATAAAAGAGAAATGGTGTGATACCAATTCCCGCACCACCACAGTTGTCTAAGTTGTTCGCAATATTTTCTCTAGAGTTATAAGTTATAAGCTAGACTGCCAATATTAGAGCCAAATTTTGAACTTAAAAATCCCATCTTTTTGGGACACGTTAAAACGAGGCTTCAAGAGTTCTACTATCGAAGTTCGAATTTGTCATCGTTTGACTTACCAATTTCGACTACGAGGCTAAAAATCCAAGTCCAGAAAGTTTCTTTAATTTTTTACGAGTCGTAAAATCTTGCATAACTAGTCTAACTAAGATGATTGTAATAAGCCTAATTATAAGTTATAAATTGTAAGAGTTATGATGCTGTTAATGCAGCTGCTAATGATTCTAGTTGATATTTCACAATTGGCTTATTTCACATTTTCTATTATTTGAACGCAATATGTAGCTATATGTATGCATACACAAGCAAAATTCTTTTCCTGTTTTTCACGCAGATTAAGTTTAGTTAATACAATTCAGTTCAAGTCGATATGTTGTCAGTTAAAACTGGTTAAAACAGACTCTTTGGCTGAAGACTCAAATATGATTGGGAAGCGGAGATTTCGAATTCTGAGTCTGATCTGAAGCCTAGAGCACACTGCAGGTTTTTATGCGATTTATGCGATACATGCGATTTTTGTCTTTGGAAAAAGTTTTACGTTGCCACACACAGCACGATTTTTATCGTCAATCATGCAAAAAATATACCTCTGCAGCCATTTTGTTTAGTTTTTTCTTCTGCAGCATGTGATCTTTCCTGCCTCTTGATTTGTTGTTCTTGTGATGGTGTCATTATCTCCACTATGAGTTGACAGTGACCAGTTCATTATGGTGTACTAACAATTCCAAAAACACACCTTCATTGTTTGGTATTTTTGTTCATCTATTTTTACAATGAGTTTTTTGGAATATTAAACCAAAGAACATTGAACATACTAATTTTTGACCAAGCAATAAAATCATTCTAACAGTTTTTTTTTTATTGTAGATCCAAAAGTGTATAAAATTTTAACAATCTTATTGATAGTAGCAGCTTTTATCACCCTTGCTGCAATACAGCTGTGTCAAAAACGATATTTCAAATTCTCATGCAAGCTTTCTTTCCCATTTCTTCGAATACAATCGAATGAGGTAGTCAATGCTGATAAAAGAACCAGGAGAACAAGCATGGGTTTTACCACATTTTCTGCGATGGAAAAAAGAGAAACATCAAAAAGCGCATCCAAGAAAAGATTTCACAAAAATGATGATGATGATGAGAACAACAGCGATAAACAAGCAAGAATGAGACTTATGTCTACAGATGGAAGTGAACCACCATCAAATGGCTCTGCTTCAGAAACTCATGGACTATTTTGTACAGAAAGAGGGAATAAAATTGATACAAAGGTATTCTAGGAAGGTGACATTATTTCAGTACTCAGGCCTATTTAAATGTTTCGCGACACTGGGATGTTTTCATTTATTTTTATACAACTCTTGATTTTTGTTTTTTAACTTTGAGTGTTTGCTTACAATAGCTGATTTTGTTTACAATTGATAATGTTTGTTTACAATTGTTGATCTTTGTTTACAACTGTTGATGTTTATTTACAATTGTTGATGTTTGTTTACAATTGTTTATTTTGGTTTACAATTGTTTATTTTGGTTTACAATTGTTTATTTTGGTTTACAATTGATGATGTTTGCTTACAATTGTTGATGTTTGTTTACAATCGCTGATGTTTGTTTACAATTTTTGATGTTGGTTTGCAATTATTGCTGTTTGTTTATAATTGTTGATATTTGTTTACAACTGTTGATGTTTGTTTACAACTGTTGATGTTTGTTTACAATGTTTGATTTTGTTTACAATGGTTGGTTTTGTTTATAATTTTGCTAAGAATGAGCAGGACAACATAAGCTCGTTTACACGTGATAAATTGCAACAAAAATATTTCTTTTTAAAAAATTTATTAAACTAGATTTTTTAAGTTTGTAAAATCTTTGAAGAGAAGCTGAAATTGAAGATGGTCTTACTTGCCTTTCAAAAACAACCTGGAAAAACATGGTCAACAAATCAGATAATGACAATTTTTCGCAAAATTAATGCATTTTTCAAAATGTTTTGTAGTACGATGTTGCATGGTGTACGTTTCCAGCCGCTCTGTAAAGAAAATATGCACTTCCATAAAATATTTCTCTTGTAAACATTTGTATTTGCATCTGCATTTTTACAGAACTGAATTTTTCTTTATAAAATATTTTTTCTCCAACTGTGCAATCAGTTGCCACACACGTAATTGGCCGCAATTGGTTGGCCGTAATAATGTATGTGATAAAAATAAGAAAAAATTTGATTATCATATGACCTAGTTTGACCAAATATAATCTCATCAAATCAATTTTTTGCTTTACCGATGTTATTCATTTTTACTTATGTAATCTGGTTTTGGCGACTGTGATAAATTTATTTTGATTCGCCCACAGAGAAAGATGCTTCATAACACGAGCTTCACGTCGGACGACCAAGCAGCTGGTTCTGAAAGTATCACAGAACCAAAACAGGTCATAACAGAAAAGCAAGAACTTAACAACTACATTGGAAGTGAACTGGTGGAAATTTATTCATCTACAAATAAGCGAAGACGTAGTGGGGTTTGTCTATCGATGCCCTGTGGTCAAATCTTACCAGAGCCAGAAACCCGCAGCAAAAATATAATCCTTCCAGATACAATGGAGCAAAATTCAAATTTGCCTCAGTTACAAGTAAATGGAATAAAATGCGAAGTTTCTGCCGATCTTGATGTTAATGCTGATGCCAATGAAATTGATTCAAAGGTAAGCAACAAAAACATAACTTTTTACTAATTTTTTTAATCTTTTAATATTATACATTTGTTGTTCTTATTTTTTTTCTCCCTTCTTGTTATATTAGAAAAAACTTCCAATACTTTTAGTTAATATATCATTGTTTAAAATACACATTTTCTATGAAATACAAATATTTGATTTTGAAATAAATCTTTTTCTTTAAAACATTTTATTTAACGACATAATATCAATTGTTCCATTTATGGTATTGATTAATAAACAAGAAATATGCAAAATATGATAAATAAAGATAAAGGCTTCAGATTGTCTTTCTCTTGATCTGTACGCGTATCTCTAAAGATTTAATGACCTACGATTGACTAAGCAAAATCTGATTGTGCAAGCTGCCTTATATACGTTCATTTTATACTTATATGTTCTTTTTGGATGTTCGTTTTGGATGTTCGTTTTGGATGTTCGTTTTGGCCTAAGAGTTGTGAGGTGGAAATCTCTCTTCTTCTAGAAGTAGAGGCAGCAATATTTGAAGGCTATCTTGTTACTTTTCGAAAGAAAACACTTTGTGGCCCCCGCTAAATTTTTCAATGGATTCTCGCTAGCTTATTCTTTAGATGTATTCCATCCTGCTGATCAAAGCCGCATCACAATAACATCGAAAGATAATCTGATTTTTCTCCTATGTAAAAGTAATACTGGCTAAAAATCTCTGTCTTATCTAAGGCCCAAATTATGGAACAATCTACCATCAAATCTAAAATCTGCGAATAGTGCAAATGCAATTAAACACGAAATCAAAAACCACTTCATGCAAAATCTATTTAAAAAGAAGTAAATGTATGCATTTATCACTAAAGTTATCTAACAGCATTTTGGCCCATTTTTACTAAAAATAAAAATATGCTACATATTTCATTTATATAAGTTTGTGTCTTTATTTTCATGACGTATCTGTATGGGACTATCTCGTAAATTTTAAAATAATTGTTTATGCATTTTTATCTTTATTTGTTAAAGTATTATTTTTATCGCAAAATTGTAAATATTCTTATTTTTAACTTTTGCCATTTCAGAATTAGAAATTTTTAATGTAATGTGGCAATAAATACTTACTTACTTACTTGCTATCTACGTTGTTCCCTCTGCCCCGTTGTTTCGGCGCCTTTGAAGATCAATGTGGCTCGCTTCAAATATGCAGCTGCAGCTGCAAAGTTTTTAAAAATAAAACTGTAACTAAGTAATGGATTATTAGAAATGTTTTGGCGTTAAATTTCTGATTTTTCAGAATAAGTTCATGATTTCACATCAGTAGATTTTAATTGTTAAATTGGTCGCTTTGATACAAGTTTGGTCGCTTTGATACAAGGTTGGCCGCTTTGATACATCTAGGGTGAAAAACGTCATTTAAATTTGAATTAATTTTTGTCTAGAAATGACGAAATGACGATGGTTATGGTTATATGAAAGCTACTCGGTGGTCCACAATAATATTCCTACGTTTGCAAAGCTTCTACGGAAAGGCGTTCATTTTTAAGGATTTCGTTTTTGCTTTATGTTGATGTATAAATCTACCAAGTATAAATCTACCAAGTAGTTCATAAGTTATCCAACATTAATGGCCTTCACAAAGACATAGTGTAATATTTTCAGCTGATTGCGGGAGCAGAAATCTTCTCCTTGTGGTTTCATGGAGTATAACTCAGTGATTATTGGGTAGATTTTGGCAAAAAGGTATCAAACTATATTAAAGCTTCTTATATGAAATTCAACCAAAAACAGAATATATACAATAAAGCTCCTCCGCGGAAGCTTTGCAATTGCTGGGATATTTTTAGTCTACCCGGCAGATGGGTAGATAATGCTAGTAAGTTAATGTCAAGACTTTCTCCTTAATTAAGTTTATATCATCTTTCTCCTTCCTTTTTTCAGCTGAGAAATGAAAAGAAAGATGCTTCAGACGAAGGCCAAATTCAATGTGCTATCAGATACGTGGAACAAAGGTAGAAATTGATTTATTCAATTATTATACAATAGAGCATGTAGACACTAGCTTTATTGTTATTAAAAAAAGTTATCTTCTGCGATGTGAACACTTATTGTTATTTAAAAAACTATTTCTGCGGAGGAGGATGTTTTCACTCCTGTGGAGGAGGATGTTTTCACTCCTGTGGAGGAGGATGTTTTCACTCCTGTGGAGGAAGATTTTTATGATTTACGTCTGCGAAGGTATGTTTGCGAGGGATAATCATACATTCACTGTCTCTGCAGACGTAATATTATATACAGTTTCCTCCGCAGAAATGAAAACATCCTTCACCGCAAGATTATTTTTTAATACAATAAAGCAAAGTGTCCGCATTACTCCATGATTATGCATGATTATGCTGATTATACTGATTATTCTGATTATACTGATTATACTATCTCTAAAATTCTAAAATAAAATAAATATCTACTCTCAGGAATAAAACTCTACCTTTAATTTTTAATTATGTTTTTATTTCCTTGTGTTTCGCTTCTAAATTACTGTAGCTAGTGCCTTGCTCATCTACTTTATATACAGACCAAAATGGATTGATAGCGACTCCGTATTAAATATAGGCTACTCTTTATGCTATGGTGTTGAAAATGGGGTACAGAGATCTGTCCCCTCCCAATGATCGTCAAAGATTGCCCTCCTGATGATTCCTGTTGCCCCCCCCCCTTCCCCCAACTGATTGGTCTGGCTACTCCACTGAGGCAACCCAAGAAGGCAGAGAAAACAAGTTATATTCCTTAGACCTCACAATTTGAAGAACATGCAATTAATTAAAGACTTGAAATGGGAACAGTGCAGTTGATAAATAATAAACGAGAAACTTCCATAAAAATATTTAATGAAATAAAATTAAATTAAAAAATTGATTACTTTTTATATTTATATTTGTAGCAATGTTCTTTTGGTACATTCAGTTACAGTGAAAATAAATGTGGAATCTGGAATTCCTGGTTTTTTCGTGGAAATTACTCTTCTTCCAAAGCAAACAATATCAACAAAGTCACGTGTTTACGTTATAGCCAATGCAGATGTGGAATTGACGTTGACAGAAACTTTTCAACTGAACTGTACAAAAGCAGACTTTGCAACGAACTCGCTGTTTTTAGCTGTGAAGCCTATATACTCTGGGTCAGTTTTATTTGCAGAGACTGACCTGAAAGAATTATCTTTGCAAAATAATAAAGATATTTTACTTGGAGGTTACTTAAAATGTCTTTCTGCTCATTACAGTTAGAGCACAGAATCTGAAACATTTGTAAAGGATTTTAGTACCTTGGCTTACCTTATTACTTTTGCAGGTGAAAATCCAATTGAAAAACGAGTGCGGAATAGGGGTCTGTGAAAGACGTTCACTGAATATAAAGAAATTCTTCAACTAGGATCGCGCAAATTTAGCCGAAATGTTTGTAGCTTGATGCATAATTTATATTTTAAACAAATATACTAGATTACCCAAAAAATACTCTCGGTTTACAAAAAATACTCTCGGTTTACAAAAAATACTCTCGGTTTACAGGGCTGCATGCCATATTGGTTGTTTTAATGTCAAATCGTGGACTGGAAATAAATTGCAATTTAATTTCCAGTTTTGGACAGATAAATGTGCTCGCCAATGACTAAATGATATTTTTAACTCTAAGTCTACTCCTCGGACGTAGTATTTAGTAAAATTTGAAATTTGTGACCTCGCCCTGACCTCGTCATTTCAAGCTACAGCTCTTCAAATAGAGAAACTGCCTCGTATGCATATATATATATATGTAATGAAGTATTTTTTCGCATTTACGGATGCTCTAGCTTTTTTTTAATTAAAGCATTTTTGTGTAATTGAGCTTTTTTGGAAAATTATTTACATTCGAAAGACATTTCACAAAACTAACTCTTTTGTACTTAAAGACAACTCTTTTGTACCAGAAAAAGAAAGAGGTTAAAGAACTGATGATGATTATTTCGACGAGGTCCTGCTCAATAAATAAAGCAGGACCAAACCCTATGTTTGGTCCTGCTTCACAATAGAACCGTATCTTGTAGCCCTGTGTTTGGTCCTGCTTCACAAATCAAGTTTTATAGGTCCTAAATTAACTGCTCAGCAGGACCAGCAGGACCTTTGGCCTCGCGTGCAGACTCTACTCAGCAAAGGAGGAAAGTTTTGACGGAGGAGAGTTTTGGCGGAGGAGAGTTTTGACGGAGGAGAGTTTTGACGGAGGAGAGTTTTGACGGAGGAGAGTTTTGACGGAGGAGAGGTTTGAGGCTACGCCTGGACTACGCGAACCTGACTACATCAGGCCCTTAATTTCGCTACTGCGGAGGAGATGCGGAGAAAAAAGCCCCCACGCTCAACAAGGCGTCCATCCAGATAGCATTAGCCAAATTACGACTGTTTATTAAGTCTAGCTACTCGTAGGCTAGGTCTTTGTTTTTACTTCGTACATAAGGGGGGTGGGGGGGTTGCAGAAGATTTATTTTAGATAATCATCTTGGCAGGGGGTTTTAATTTTATACGTGGTGAATGGGAGGTTGTGCTTTATGGTTAGATGGGGAAGGAAGGTTCTGAAAAGAATTATATATTTTTTACAAAAACCTCCTGCCTACCCCCATCTCCTTGGTAATAAATGAAAGATCCCTAACCAAAGTATTAAGTATTGTGGCAAGGTCCAAGGGGAATAATAAAATAGTTATAGTGACTTCGACGCATCCGGTATTCGAATTCTTGGGCATATACTGTATCAAAATATTGTACCGTAGTATAAATAAACAAATCATAAATGAACAAATTGTGTTCTATAATTAGCTGATTAAAATATACAGTATGTATAGATATATATATATATATAGCTGATTTTAATAGTTTTAGAAATAGACACTGAGATTTTTTTAAACTGATAAATTAAGAAATTAGATGTATATCATTCATCCCAGAACAGTTCATTGGCATTGATATATATATGTTACTTCATTATCTTATTTCTTACCCTTCTCATTTGAAATATACCAATGTTAATTGATTAAATATGGCTTTTTTCTTCATCAAGCGACTTAGTCAAAAATTATTTGGTCTTAATTAGGAGGAATCTTTTGTTTCCAAGCCATTATTTTTCTTTTGAACACAGACAATGTTTTGATGAAGAGAACATTTTTTTATTTTTATATTTTATTTCTTTGACATCTGTTCTTCTATTTCTCATACAAACATATCCCATTACCTCACATATAAGCACATATGACGCACAACGGCGGTACCATGCGGGGGGGGGGAGTAACTGAGTGAAAACGCCTCCCCCCGTTCTTAAAAGTTGGCACAAATTTGTCAAAGAAAAACGACACAAAAATACCTTTTGCCTACATTTGACAAAAAATCCGCCCAGATCTGTAAAATGTTTCTTCCTGTCGCTGTAATTGGATAATGGGGTATCACAAACAGACAAATACGAGCCTTGGAAGACTTTGGGGTTCCTTTTGGGTTCCTTTGGAGGTATTCAAGAGGCACAAAGCAATCATCGTATCACCCGTATGAATGAATGTATCATTGTTGTACACAAATTTCAAAATAAAACTGCACAGTAGCATATAATTGATTTGTAAACCCGTTGCAGAAGAAAAACGATATGTTTTTGAAAAATCTTATGATGGAAACTTAAAACATGGATGTTTCTATCAAGGTTTCCATGGTTTTGGATAGAATGTTATCGATTATGTGGGTGTAATCTATTTTTCTAGAAGCTATTATATAATATTTTTCGTCCCGTAGTTGTTTGTTTCACAACGCAAAGTGAGTGTTCTTGCAACCATTCTTGCAAGTGAGTGTTTTTGAAAATGAGGGAGGGTGGGGGGGAGTGTTCAAGGTTTTTCCAAAGATTTGTTGTATTTCTTTCTTTTTCTTTCTTTCTTATTTCATTTGTAATGCAACTTGATCACATCTGTTATGCAAAAATACCTTTGTTTTTAAAGCTTATTGAGAGCATTTAGAGACCTGTAAACGCAACTTTAGGGTTATACTAACTTTACTTTTTCCTTTCCTTTCCTTTCGCATAAACAATAAATGTTAATTGGAAACTATGGCTACGAATGAATTGTATACAGAAATTCATAAATTTTTCCATACGGCAGCAAATTTTTAAAATACGGCTCACCCGATGGCTGCACAGTTAACGAAAATGATTTCAAAACATGTTTACTAAAAAAAATAGAAGTCTAACAATAGATTAAAGTGCTTAACTAAGGGAGAGAGAGTACCATAAGAAAGGCATCTACAATATCTTGCCCCCCCTGCCCCAGCTCCGGAATCTCTGACTGTTTGTAATATACTTCTTGGTGAGAGATTAGAGAGAGTTATTAAATAATTCATTTCGTAAAACTGAATTGAAAAAGGCTTTAATCTTTATGGTAGAAAAAATGTGCGAAACAACCAAAAAGAATGATAACCTCCAGGATGCAATTTTGCATCACTATTTGTCAAGATTAAGTTGATGAGAGAATTTGTAAATGTTACTGTTTACTTGTGTCTCCTATTAAATTTCTGGTGAAATTACCCTTGAAACTGGTTTAATTTACCGTAAAAGCTCTTAGGGGGCTTAAAGACAGGGAGCTTATTAGAGAGAGCTTACTGACAAAATTAGCATCAAAGCCATAGAAAATAAATTTGAAATTTTCTGTTTCATTTCTTACGATTTCTTTATTCCAGCTTGCTCAATGAAGACACACTACATTGTATCAGTCACGAGGACTGCTAGAGCTAAAGCTTGAATAATATGGTGTTAGAAGAAATGCCCTTGCATGGTTTAAATCCTATTGATCAGATATATACGTTTCGATCAACGGTAAAAACTCTGATTTTCTGAAAATAACATGTGGTGTGCCTCAGGGATCAGTACTCGGACCTCTGCACTTCTTATTGTTTATTAATGATTTGCCAAATGTCTCAAAAATCTGAGATTCATCCCTTTTGCAGATGATACAAATATTTATTTCGAGTCTGAATCACTAGATAACCTTGTTAAAAAAGTTAATACTGAACTTAAATATATGAAAAGATGGCTTGATGCAAATAAACTCTCATAAAATATAAGTAAAACTAACTATGTTATCTTTCATTCTTCTGCAGTTTCTGTCCCTCCCGATATTACAATAAAAATAGAGAATAACATATTTCCAGAGTAAAATATGTTACATTTTTTGGCCTTCTCCTGGATGAACATCTCAGTTGGAAATATCATCTCAACGAGCTTTCAAAAACATTAGCGAGAACGTGTGGTGTTCTTTATAAAATTAGAAATCTCCTTCCAACAGGTATTTTGATATGTATTTATAACGGTTTATTTATGTCATTCCTTCAGAATGGCGTTACTGTTTGGGGACAAACATTTGCCTCCTTTATATAGCCATTATTCAAATGCAGAAAAGAGCAGTGAGAGCAATCTCGCACCAAAACTATCTTTCTCCTTCTCTTCCCATTTTTAGAGATTTAAAATTACTTTGACTTTCAGAAATTTTTAAACTTAAATTATTAGCTTTTGTTTATGAATCAACAAATGAGCTAAGACCCCTTTTTCACGAGTTTTTCTCTTTAAATTCATCTATTCATCAGTATGCAACAAGGCAGTCCACTTTTTGACAAAGAAAAACACACTACAATATGGTTTGAGATCCATTCGGTGTATGGGGCAAAGCTATGAAATGATTTGCCCGTAGCAGTTAGAAAGTCCTATTCAAAATCTGTATTTAAAAGGAATCTTAAAATATATTTACAAAACTTTATTTAAATGCCATTGCATTGCACAACATCTTAAACTCATATTTCAAATTTTTGATTGGCCAATTTAAATACTTAGTTAACTTTAACTTGA
>JAYJMH010044227.1:0-11274 GCA_036873815.1 Phacellophora camtschatica
ACATAGAATAAAAAAAAATCAAACAACTATATTCATCTCTACAAGCCTGTTTCGTGATAGACTCACTCTTCAGGAGAACATCTTTTTTTATTCTATGTATATATATATATATATATATATATATATATTGGTAGAAATATATGTAGACATATGTTTCACGTTTAGTTTAGATTAAATTACAGTTTGTATGCAATCGTATCTCTAATTATTGTATGCTTGCTTCTTTTCTGTACCTAAATTTATATTATCTATGCCAGAGATATATTCGTCCATGAGCTGCCATCGTGATGTAGCTTTTGGTTTTGCTGAAAGGGTTTGATTGCCCTGAAAGATTGACGCTGAACACGCAAATAATACTCTCTATTTTTAATAAGAACCAGACAATTTTTGCCTAGGCTCGATGTTCTTAAATTTCTAGGAATTTGAGGCTCAAAATGTTCTTTAAATTGTTTAATTTTTGCAGTTTCTTCCATAATTTTATCCTATAATTGACATTACCAGTTTTTTCTGCATTGCAATGCAGAGGGAAAATTTGTGTTTAGCAACACTTGTATTGTATTGTAAGTAATTTGTATAGCAAATCACACAAACCGACAATAGTTTCGCAATTTTTTTTTGGAAATCTTCAATTTTTGAAAATTTTGAATTTCAAGAGTTTTTTGGAAATCTTGTAACTGAGGCTGAGCATAGTCTTAATTTGTTCTTATTTGTTTGACAATTCGAGCCTCGATGCTGTTATGAAGTGTGTTCTTATAACGAAAAAGCTTGTAGAGCCTCGTGGTAAAGGGTTCAACTTGTAATTTTAACTTAATCTAACTTTATAATTTCATATTTTTGATCATTTTCGTATTTACGTTCTCGAAATATGATAAACATTTTTTACTTTCAATTTTTATTTTTCAAAAAAACTCATTAAGATATCATCCTTAATTGCATATATTCCGAGTACTTAGGACTTTGAAGAACAAACGTTTTGAGGTTCTGGTACTATTGTTTGGCAAACAAATTGATAATGTTTTTAATCCTTGATTACATGTCCAATTCAAAAAAATCACGTGCATATGTAGATAGAAATAATTTTATTGAAAGTACAGTCAACTTTCTTTTTGAAGGACAAAATGTGGAATTAGAATTGGTTGGGCCCTTTCATCGATATATTTTTCTTACAAAAAATGGATTCGGGTCGTAATTTGAAGAAGAGCAATGCAATACACACTTCTTCTCAAAGAAACTGAAAAACACTTCAATACTAAAAGCTTCTTAACTTTTACAAAATGGAGCGTACTATTTGGATAAGCAAAGCTATAATTATTTAATCAATCTAGAAAATATTTAACCCTTGTTTGACTGCCGCTAAGAGTTGTCCTCTTACTCAATAAGAATAGACAATTCCGCAAAAGATGGTGGCAGGAAATTATTCTCAAGACTCATTTGCATTCGTTGATCGAATGCCTATTGGACTGTTAAAATGATTAGCAAATCTAACGCAATGAGTCATGGGAATAATTTGTTTGCCGCCATATTTTGCGGAATCGTCTACGAACAGTTGACTGTATTTTTTTTGCGTGAGAATAATGATTACATAATGATAACGAGATAATTAAAGGTGTAGATAAAAGTTAATTATTTTGGTTTTGCCATCGTAAAGATTTAAAGCTAAAATCAATCATAAGCCTCAAATATGACATCTAACGTACGCTTGGAAACATGGATACTAATTAATTTAATTCTACTTTATGTTTGACTTAGTTAGCTGAAGGCTTTTTTGTATACTTATTTAACTGAAAGAAAATTTCCTTTTTTTAATGAATGTAATCTTGAAATACTGTTAGTTGAACCCCGCTATTTCGACCTTCGAAGGGGAATGAAAATTTGATCAATCGACACTGAAGGCTAAATCGACACTGAAGGCTTTCAAGAGAAATACGAAAAAATTCCAGTTAACCGAGTTGAGATAAAGAGGTACAACTATAATTTAGTAAAATATAACTATGGCCTATTCACGTGAGGCGAGCTGGCCAGGCGGGGTGAATTGATTGATGCGAGATCTCGCCTACCAGGTCTTTTATATTTTTAATTTGTGTTCATATTAAAGGCGGGCCAGCCCGCCTTACCGAGATCTCGCTTGAGCACTACCGGTACCCCCGCTTGAACGAGGTGAATTTTTTCCAATATGAAGCCTCGCAACCGAGCCAGACAGTATTGTCCTTCGTAAATTTTTTGGCGCCAAAGACAAAGCACTGTTTTTTTTTTAAGAAAACATTTGACAAGGCGGGCCAGCTCGTTCCATATCAACTCAAATTAAAATTGGATAAAATTTTAGAAGTGAAATCGATTGTGAAATTTTGCCAGAAAAAAAGGATCTTTGATAAATTAATTTTTTTTATTGAAAGTTTCTGGCATTGTCAGTAATTAACTTATAACAAATGACATCTAACCATCTAACGGTCACCTGTTGTTTTTAAAAAAGATATGAATCGTCGTCTTTACTCGCTTCAATGAACATTTCATGAATCACATTTTGCGTTTATTTTTCTGCAAATGATCATCAACATGTTTATGTATATGCAATACCTGTTGTTTGTTGATCTTAAAACGATAACTGAATTATGATCAAGGGTTTTCGTACATGCCGCTTATTTGTGTCGTTCATTTGTCTCACCAAAATTGTGTTCAATTACCCGTGCATTCGATATTGATTTCATGGAAACCTTCGTTGCGGCTCAATCACATTTTTTCAATCAGTCACGTGGTCACACAAAAAACCGGTAGGCACGAGTCTAAGAAACCAGTAACAAATTTGCAATAAATTTTAATTAACATAATTACATTATTTATGTTAACATCCATAATCCTTTGCGGCTTTGTTTGCGTGTTTATGCAATGAGGTAAAATCACAAGTTCGTTTTTACTCAGTTCACACGCCATTTCTTTGTTGTTTTCAGTCTCTCTTCTCTGCCCACTTTTTGCCATGCATTTACAATGGCGGCCAGTGCGTATGTCCGGCTTCAATTCCACCGATACAGAGAAATAGAGAGTCATCACTCTAATTTTTTTCTTTTTACCTCCTTGTTTTTAAGGTGGTTTTCCACTACTGGGTAGACTTGCTCCAAGTTTATTTCATTCCGTTAATCAGTAAAAAATATGTCACTGCGGAGTAGCGACCTTTTGTTCTTATTTTTCTCAGGTCTTTCCTCCGCAGGGTACTTTCCTCCGCAGTTACATATTATTTTACTAATTAACGAAATGAAATAGATTTGAAGCAAGTCTCCTACTAGGAGACTTTGTTCGCGCGAAGCGATCAATTTCGAAATTATACTTTTTTAGCATTCCTACTTTTTCGCGGTGATCGGAAGCGAAGCGGATCTTGAAAATACTATATTGCAACATCATGCTCTCTTTGTCGCCATCGACGATGGAAATCAAATGAATGCTCTTGTGACATGAAATCGATCACTTCACGCAAAAATTCGCCTGGCGGAAAACCGCCTTTGACTGGGCGTGAGAATTTTAAGGTTATCTTTAAAACATGGAACACGGAATACTGGCATTTAATGGAATGCTGGAATGGACGGTGGATCTAATTACATTTGCACCCTGCTGTTTCGAACTTTTAATAATGGGAATAAAAATTTGTGAAGATAGCGCTTTTTGAGATAAGCGAAGCTAAATAAAGATTTTAAGCTTTCAAGGGATATACAAAAAGGTGTCATCGGTTTCATTTATGACTCGTAAAATTTTGATGCAGTTAGTTGTTTGTAAGTACCGTTAATAGAGGCTTCACTGTTTTCATATATTTTTACAATTGAATCTCTAGAACTCCCCCTTTACATTTCCAAGAACGTCCATATTCGGGCAAAATTTAACACATTCAGGCAAAATTGTAGAGAACAATGGGTATTGTTTGACAAAACAGTATAATATTTGAAGAAAACAATAGAAACAATTTTGGCAATTTCTAAACCAAGATAGCACACTCTGCTACCCTGGGTACCAGACTTTTCATTAAAAAAAAATGAAATTTCTCACTACGCCCCTTGGGAGAATGTAACTATGGACTATATGCGATATGCCTATATTGTGAACACGTGGGTGAGAAGGAAAACGGAAGGGAAATCTATTTTAAGTGGAGTTATTAGATTTTGTCATTTAATTTAATTGACTGAACCAACTCGAAAACCTCTTCGATATTTCCTTGGTGTAAGATCCAACGAATCAGATTTGGTTAATAGCTCTTATGCGACGTAGAATCACGTGATAATCACGATCTTATCTTTATTTGCAAAAGATGTTTTGAAGCAATGTAATTGAGAACAATTTAATTTCACCGAAAAAGCCATTACTGTCGGTGATCTTGGGTTTGATGTTTTTTATATTGACGGGTCTATTGCATAACAAAACTTTAAATTGCGCTGATTAAAAGTCGGAAATACTGTGTTTTGTGATATCGTCTCACTTGCCGTCTGAATGTATTGCCCTCAAGATAGTAATATTGTTTTTTTTGCGTAATAGAAGGAAATTGAACACAAAAGCAAATTAATGCTCCTTTGTAGAATTTGGAGTCACTAGGGAGGCGGTTTTCCCCAAGATTGAAAATGAAAAATTAAATGTTTTTCGTGCCCACCCTGACCCAAATGAAAAACAGCTATCAAAGAAACGCCCTCAGGTTTTTCCAAGATTTCCCTCCAAAACTTCTTGCCTCGCACATATTTCTTAGGCCTATTGTTGTAAAAAGAAAGCACTTCGTCCACTGTCCACGAAAAACATATGTTACAAAGTTTGAAATCTATGCCCCAGATGAAAAGTAATTTCAATCCCTTTCTTGGAGAGAAGAAATCATTTCATTATCCGCCGGGCGGGTTTAAATGTTTTGGGGCCTTTATTTCAATTCTTTGAAGCAGAAACGTGTGTTTACATGGATTTTGTTTTCAGGAGTTACTGAATTGGCAATTTGGGGATTGGATCACTTCTCACGAGGATTGGAACATAGCAACATGCGACTTTCAATAAGAATGACAAGAATCTTCGGGATTTTTGAATCGTTGAAGTGTAATAGAAGAAAATATTTGTGTCACAAAGTTGTTTACACAAGTTTTGTTTATTTCCTGTTCCTCGTCACATTACATTGCGCCAAACATATTTAAACAAAATCTCATTCTATTTGAGTTCAAAGGTAATAAGACAGGGGCCAGATTACCAAATTTAACTAATTCAACTTCTTTGACTTATAAACAATGCAAAGTGAAAGAGATCAGACGAAATGAATTAAAAAGGTAATTCGAGTGCTGTTTCTTATTGGCACGTTTGCGTAAACATTGGGGAAAGCAGTGAAAATATGAATCACGTGATTACAAGAAAACAACAGGTGACTGATAATCGCTTTTGTTAAGGGACCTCACCATTTTTTGTTCGACACTCCTCTTACCAGACAGTGAATCCGTTGTTAGCTATTTTGAGCAGACAGCTTATTAGCATAGTTCACAAGCTAGAGGTGGTTAACTCCACGGTGTATTTTTAGTTGAAGTAAAGTTTAAAGTAACAAAGTTCGCATAATAATAATATTAAAGGATACAACTCATATTTACAAACTGCAGCTATGGCATATAGTCGGGATGACTTTCGACAAAGAACACTCTTTGCCAGGCATGAAAACCGGCTCTTTTACCCAGTTGTGTATTGCGATGGGCCTAAAATTACACCGGCCGGCTGTATCTACTACACAGTTTCGTTTAGTGACGGATGGTGCAAAAACGTTGTATCGCACGATATAATTGGACCTCATTTTTCATCAATTGATACTTCGACTCAACTTTACTTAGGGCAAAGAGTTTTTGCGTATTATTTGGGCAAAGAACATCGAGGCTCTGTCATCGATCAAGTCGGCGATAATGTACGCATTCGGTTAGATCTTATTAGCGAATTGCTGGTTTTCAAAATTAGCAACCTTAGACTTTCAAGTGACGTTGCAAGACCTCATTTTGGTTCCATGGATTCAATTCAGAACATAATGTCAATGAAGCCTCGAAATTCGATAACTGAGATAGAAATTCCCAAAGGGTAAGGGTAGTTTTTTCATATTTCAATTCATATCATCGTTCTTTTGTCTGATGTTCTTTGACTTTTGTACTCTTAATGTTGAAAACACAGATTTAACAATCCACATTTAATGAATTGAGATATAGCAGTGTGTGTTATTATATATAATATTTCAATTTATACCATCTAACTTAAATTTTATCCTTGCAAGAATATATTTTACCTTTTTTTCCACACTGGTGTGTCGGAAAAGATTTTACCTGTCTTCATCAGTGTCACATCAGCACTTAATATTCCCACTTGTTTTTCAATTTTCTTGTTTATCTAAAAAAATATTTTATGCAAGCCATTTACTTTTGCAACATGGAAGAGAAACCGTGGTTTCAATGTAAATTGAAAAGAGATTTGAAACATTTCTAGAAGTGAGCAACTATATATATTTCCCTCATCCCAAGAAATTTATGAAAGAGAGAGTGTGGGTCGGGTTAGAAGCCTGAAAGGTCTTTTCGAACTTTAAAAAAAATCTCAATTTTATTTGCAATTTGTTCTTAGCAATGCATGGAAGATATGTCCACCTTTCCCAAGAGACTAATAACATTGAACCTTGAATAATTGAAGAGTCTCTTGGGAAAGTTGATTCCAGAGATCGACAACAATAAATCTTGAATTAAGAGAGAGTTTCTGGGGAATTTTGTTTTATTCATTTGCAAGTAAATGCAATTCGATTCGTGTCGCTGTTGGTTTGAATTCTAGCTCAGTCAGGACCTTTTTGTAGCTTTTCTGTTTTGAAATCTAAAGCAGTGTGAGAAGCAATGCCAATAAAATAACAACACTCCGTAAGAAAGTCTGCCATTTTATTTTTATGAATGCAGAAACGTGTCTCTTAACTCCAAGCAAAGTTTTGGCAGACTTTTTGGTTCAAATGTTTCATTTTCAAACTAACATTTTCATTTTCGAAATATAGCTACTTTCAAGCAAAATGAATTAAATGTAGCTCGTATTATAGTATACTTCCAATTCCAGTGCGATTTACTTGTATTTTAGTTTTGTGGGTATGTCTTCGGTTATCCTATACCTTCAACCGGACGGCAGACGCTTTGACAACAATTACAAAGTGGGTTGCTTTGCGGGGCTTTTGCGTTGCGTCAAGAACCTACATGTCTCAAAATTTGAACCAATACGATGCTATAGAAGGAAACTTTTATAAATCTTCTATAAGCGTACGTTTTGAAGAGGTATCTTGAGGCTGGCGAATTTTGCCTCTTTTTGTTTGCGTAGCAACTGATTACTGCAAAGTCCTGGCATGGTCATGTTTTCGGTGCGCCAGAGAAAAGTATATCGGTCTTGAATTTTTCAATTTCGAAAACTTACTTCATTTAAATGTTGTTTAATGTTGAACTTTTTTGTAATGCAATCTGCAATTTTGTGTTTGTTAGGTTTTGCAAAAATCTAAATCTTTTCAGACTTTTAGCGAACCAGGTTGGCTGATAGGCCTAAAATGACAAATATCGACGATCGAATTGCTCCGCTGTTGACGAAAATGGTCAGAAGTAGAATGAGAGATGTTAAAAAATTTCTTTTTTATGCTGTTGTTTCTAGTTTTCATTTTAATTTTTAGGCCGTTTTGAAAATGTTGACAAAAATGAACTATAATGTCATGACTGTAAGCAAGTGCTCATTTTTATTGTTGAGGCTGTTGTGAATATGGACGTTTGAAATGAGTATGATGAAAAAACTTCAAATTTTTTCGTTCTATAAAATAAAGAAAAAGCGTTTTATTTTATTTTATTTTGAGAACAACCTAACTTTTGAAGGATTCTGGTTAACCTAAAAATTTTAAGTGGGTGCTACATTTTTATGGCAAACCAGTGTAAATACCAAAACTCGCTTTATTTAATGTTCTGGAGTTTTTTTTTTCTACTATTTAACATAGAGTTTATTTGTACCATTTTTTCTACATGTTCTACATGGCTTGTACCAATATTTTGAGAAGTCATAGTTATAGTTATCTATTATTGAACTCAAAAGGGGAGCACACATCGTTCTGAACGTCTTGAAATTGTGTAAGATTTGAGGTCATTTTTCAATCTTCAATATAAAATTACAAAAAACATTGTTTCAACTGGATGGACACAACTTTGACAATTTTTATAAAATCAAAGTAATGAGAAACCTGCCTCACGAACTGAGAAAATAGCAATCACTGAGTTTTGTTTGATTTTAAACTTTTAAACTTTCCAATATCTCTTGAATCTTGTTTGCATCCTTCCTTAATGTTTAGTTTTCTTTAAGCCTTAACTTAGTCTCTGGTTTCTCTTTTGATCTTTGGACAGTCATTCTTTGCCTTCGTGGTGAAACCATTTCAATGGACTTAAAAGGATATTTATATTCTCATGTTGTCTCTAAGCCAGTTCACCTTTCAGCTAATCTTAACGTTGTATATGGACCAAAACTTACAATCTATATTTTGTTTTTGGACTCTCAGAAATTAAGAAATAAGTCAATCCACTTCTTTATTTTCTTTTGTCTCTAACTCCTACATTTTCTTGGTTTTTGGAAAATCATACTTCGTGGTTTTGATCAATTCTTTGGCCTTTAAAAGGATTTAAAAACATTTTTGGCTTTTGGCCAATTTCCTACTTTTGGCCTTGCTCTTACTTTGCAGATTGAAGGAACTTTCTAATTTGGACTTTGTCTTTTGGCCTTTGGCCAATCAGGAACAAGTTTCAACAATCTTCTTTATTTTTGATTTGCATCCTATTTTCTCCAAAGCTCAATTAACATTGTGAGTTTCAATTGATATTGTGAGTGAATTTTAAAACGATAAAAAAAAATGTTACTTCATCCAGAGCAAATTGCAATGCCAAAAATATGTACATAGCAACCTCTATTATGATGCTTGTATAAGGGGGTATAGAGTGCTTCGCATCTCTAAAAGAAAATGGCACTATATCTTATATTTCGAAAAAATAAATAGAATATATATCTGAAAATTCAATTGCAACGGAAAGTCTCCGGAAGAGGGCACTTCACTCTCAAATGTACAAGAGTGTGCCCATGTGTTTTGAGGGGCTAATCCACCATTAATCTGCTATCAGTGAATTTTTATACAGCTTTAGTTACATGAATCCTTTCAGTATTGATAATTATTTTAATTTTCAAATGTATTTTTGTGCATAAGCACAATATTACAGAACTATAAATTTTAGACGCAAAAGTAAGGCATCTTTGCAAAAAAGAGTTAGTTTTAGCTATGGTTAAATCATACTCATTTAACTCAGCAATGCACCTATATTATGCGTAAAGTAAAAGTTTAAATAAGTATAAGATCCATTGGTAAATCTAACATTATAACTGTATAGCCTATACTATTATATATAATACTATTATATAGTATACTTTTACATTTACCAATGGGTATATAGCATCGATATAGCATTGACTTTATTTAAGAAGGAAATGAAAAAGAATCATTAGAAGAAGGCAACGTTGGTATTAACAAGATCGTGTTACTTAAAAACTGTAGAAAGATCAAATAATTTCACAGAAATTGGCTTGTCTCATTTATCGGATGTCTCATTGGCTTGAAATAGTTATTCAGAAAAGAAAATGTAGGCACGACTGGGGGTATCGTGAACGTATTTAGAGTGGGGCGGGGGTATCGAAGAAACTTTGCGCAAATTTTTGAATTTTCAATAAAATTACTGAATTTACTTAATGAGTTTATTTAATGCATATATGGCTGTTTAATGTTTTGATTTCCTTTACCTTATTATAGTAATGTCCAATATGCAATTGCGGAAATCGTTTTTCTGTCGTTTACCTTTTAGAATTACTGAACCAATGACTCAACGCAGATGCAAGAATTTTTGTCACTATTAGATTTGAGGCGAAAATGTTCTCATGAGGAACCAATCATTTTTTAATTTTTGATCTTCTTATATTTAGCTCATGTTTCTTGGATTCTTTCTGCTTTGCCTTTTTCTTAGCTTCTATTGGGCGTTTACATTTTCTTTTGATTTTTAGTTTGCACTACCTTTGGTTGTTTGGCGTATAGACAGCTATTTTTATTTCTTCATCTTTAGAAAATTTGAATTACAATTTTTTTAAAAATAATTTTGCTGTAAGTTGTTTGGTATTCAGCCAGTCTTTTTTGTCTTGTTTTTAGTTGCCGAATTAAATTATATTTATGTTGGCTCTACGCCAATTCTACGTTTTAAGGTTTTTTTTTTGCTTTTGCCAAGCATAACTTTTGGTTTTTGCCTTTAGCTAGTTTTAGTTTTACTTTTTGACTTTCAAAATAATAATTTAATTCAAAATTCTGGCATTCACCCAATTAATTTACGGCAACAATATTTTGTAAAGAAGATTTCAGTCAATTCTATTTCTATTTTTATAACTTCAGTTATATAGCCAACTCTACTTGGAAAGACAAGAGCGAAAGGGGTTCATATCGATAGTGTAAACTGTTTGATAGTTTCTGAACTAAAATATTTTTTCTAACACATGTAAATTATTTTATTTCATCTTATAAAGTTCAAACTATTATTTTGATAAAGTGATGTTGAAGAGTGAAGAATGTTTACTTAGTAACTTCTTAACTTAATTAATTCACATTTTGGTCATCACCAAATATTACTACCATAATTTCCTGATTTTCCCCTCATTCCGAATTCATCTTTTTGTCTGTTTTTGTTTGTTGTCAGTGAATGTTACTCAAGTTCTTGGCCTTCAGGGAATGTTGCCAATGTTACTTTGACATTTGGCCTTCAGCCAATTTTACTACTCTTTTTTCATGGTTTTCCGCTAATTCAAAGTTAATTTCTTTGCCTTTAAATAATATTACTTTAGTTCTTGAACTTTAGCCGATGTTATTTTTCATTTTGGCCTTTAGCCAATTTTTCTACCCTTATTTCATTGTTTTCCGCTAATTCCAAGTTATCCTCTTTGCCTTTTAATGACATTGCTTTAGTTCTTGGCCACTAGCCAATGTTAATTTTCATTTTGGCCTTTAGCCAATTTTTCTACCCTTATTTCATTGTTTTCCGCTAATTCCAAGTTACCCTCTTTGCCTTTTAATAACATTGCTTTAGTTCTTGGCCTCTAGCCAATGTTATTTTTCATTTTGGCCTTTAGCCAATTTTTCTACCCTTTTTTCATGGTTTTCCGCTAATTCCAAGTTACCCTCTTTGCCTTTTAATAACATTGCTTTAGTTCTTGGCCTCTAGCCAATGTTAT
>JAYJMH010044238.1:0-14598 GCA_036873815.1 Phacellophora camtschatica
CCCAAAAAAGTGACATTTCCCAAATCGATAGACATAAAATAATTTCAGAAATGGATTCAGCATGGCAAATTACCACTTTTAGCAACAAAAAAAAAATTTCAATTTTCTCATTTCAGTGGCACTTTAAACAAACAAGAAACAAAATATTCTCGGATTAATACAAAGCAGACAGGGATACCAATCTCTGGGTTAGCTGGGAAAATAATTTCTGGGTTAGCTGGGAAGTCAATTCCACAAATTCGATGTTACTATCCGAAGTCTAAAAGTGTGCTATTCCAAAACAGAGGATGAAAGTTTAATTGGCTATTCTACACATCACATCTGCCTTATCGACGTTGCATCAAATTTACAGAGTAGACTTTCCAGAAACTATTACAATGAATTTCGATCTCTAAAGAAACACAATTTCCATTTTCGTTAACTTTAACGGGTGCAACTAGCAGAATTCAAAGAATATCACAGCAACCCGCAGATATTTTTTGGTCCATTAGGTACAATATGATGACAAGGAAAACAATAATTGTAAAATGAAATAACAGTTTCCGTTTTCAAAATTTGAATCACATTATCTCTTGATAATAAATTTTACGGAAACTTTTTGTCTGTTTTTTGAGTTCAACATTTTTAATTTTCGAAGCATATGATTTAGCAGTGAAAGATGAAAAAACATCTTTCAAAACGTGACAATGATACAAATGCAAATGGTAGTAGTGCTTTGTTTGGTATAAACACAAAATGGTAGTTCCAACAATATAATTCTCAATATCATACACAATTAATGAAGTGTCTCTTCTTTGCAAGAAAAAATAAATATAAAACAGTAACTATAAAGCAAAAAACATAAAAATCATCACTAGAAAATTGCAAAACTCAAACATTTTAAAGCAGCATGCCTACTGTCACTGTATTAAATTGATTACTGCTGTTTCGGAGAAGTGCCTGAAAGATAAGTTGTTAAAATTACAATCTTTAAAATTTGGAATGTGGAATGATAAAATAGCATGCTCGATAAAATAGCAACAACCTTTTTTCTCTCGCTACATCTGTTTTTCCTTAGCTGAATCAAAAAACTGCAAATTAAGAAACTGGGGTTCAAAATCTTAAGGAGAACAATGTAAGAACAAACAGCAGAATTTTATAAACATGGAGGATAAAGCCAAATCCTGTTTTAATGGCGGATCAACTTATCTGAATAATTGAATCACAAAATTTCAATGTTACCAATAAATTGGTTTTGGAGTGAGGATCCTTTTTCGTGATCATAAAATGATTTCATTTTTAGTGGAAATCTGAAATTATTAATTAAGATTGTCAGCCGTTAAATTTTCCAAGAAAATGACAAAAAGCGCTGATCAATCTAATGCAGAAATGTGAATTTTTTATGTTCAATCTAAAATTTTTAATCCAAACAGGAGTTACAAAAACATTACCACCAAGAGCATGTAAAGATATGGTAACTCTGTGGCCTAAAATAGATCATATAACCAAAAACATTGCATGCCTTTAACTATAAAAATAAACATTACATGTTTGTAACTATACAAACTACAAGCAACTGAAACAAAACGGACTGAAATCAGGGGTGGATCCAGAGAAAATTGTGGGTGGTGCTGGATGTTAGGATCCGACCGTAGCGAGGCAGATTACAGGGGTCAGGGGTCTAGGGCCACGCCTTTCAAATATTTGGGAACGCCCTAACCCTATAAGTATTGGGTAACGCCCTTTTAAAATGTTTTTCAAATGGTACAGAGTTTACTAAACCAATAATACAAAGAAATTGGATAGTTTGATTTGAAGGCTTGGCCAAACTATCCAAAGTTTTCGCCAAACGTTTCGAAATAAAAATGCTTTTGAAAGTCGTAATTTAGCTAAGTTTAAATTACTTTCGGCAAACAACACATTATTTAAATGCAGTGAACTGAAAGGTTGAAAAATTATAAAAGGAAACTCAATCTTAACTGCCTGAACAGCACTCGTAACAAATAAATCTAACAAGTCACTACAAAATCTATTGCGATTGCTCCGAAACGATGATTACGAGCTCACAAACCAATCCTAAGCAAAGCATACGTAAATATTAACTAACTTGAATCGATCATCGAAAGTTTGTGACTCAATTGTCGTACGGAAATCCATAAAAAATAAACCAAAAATCCGAAGCGATTTCACGAAAACAAATCCGAGGTGAAGTTCACAAACCAATCTTGGTAGAAAAGGAATCTATATTTTCAAGAAGCAAATCCAAAGCGATTGACGCATTGTTGAGCAATATATGGAGCCCAGACAAATCATATTGTTTCTTCTCAAATCCTTCCGGAAGAAAGTTTCAGTATCTGTTTTAATATTATGCTTTAGTTTAGAAGATGTACAATAGTACGTACGTATTAAGCCATTTATTAAAAGAAAGAACCATTGGCAAGACGATCGACATCCTTGCTGGCGTACTACAAGGGGATACTTTAGCGCCATGTATATTTTCAGTCATGAAGGACTATGCAATAACAAAAAGCGTTAAATGGCTAACAGAAGGCGTTAGCGTTTACAGTCAAAATTCGAAAAATTAGACGAATTCCGCCTATCGCTATCAGAGATCTATATTTTGCAGATGACACCGCATAAATTTCTAATGAAATCAAGCAGGCCCATGAACTTCTAACAAGAATTGGAAATGAAGTATCAGAGATAAGTCTACACTTTAACAAAAGGAAAAAAGAGTTCATGTGATTCAATTTTGGAGTAGCAACTGAACCAGAATTGAAAACGTGAAGGGGCATCTCTGGAGAAAATAAACGACTTCACGTTTCTCGGTGCGTGGTTTAGCAGAAACGAACAAGATATAAAAACGCGGAAAGGCATGGGTTGCATGTCACAAGCTATGGAGAATATGGAAATCTAAACTTTCAAACTCTAAAAAATTTGTCTGAATATTTGGTTCCAAAGCGACATAAATATATGATAATGGATAAAACTGAAAATCACTCTGATAAAAAATAAGGAAATGCTTGTGACTGAGGTTTCAATTCCACATTTTGGTAACAAATTTTATTTCCAGTCTGAAGAGTGTATTGCAGTACTCAACAAAATATTTGTACATGCAATGATTAACATGGTTTGCCTGTCTGCTCATTCTTTTCATGATTCAGAAGAATTCATCCAAGATTAGTGTACATCAAATAACTTGTTTTTAAATCCCATACAATTATGCATGCATTTGACACATTATGACAAAGCTACTGAATTTACTATGTAGCCAAATTAAAAACAAAAACGAAATTGATCTTGATGATGACAATAAAAACGAAATTGATGACAATAATTTCTCTCTTATATTTTTCATTCATTGAGATGAATTTTAAAAATATCTACACAATTGATGGCCTGGGTCATCCATCTGATTGCATTCAAGACCACGCAAAGCCGCTCCAAGGGGACTAAAATATGGATTCCATTTTCAAGTCCCATGATATATAGAGGATGGGGGTATTAATAAATGCTTACAAAACTACAGTAGGTGACTCTCTTTCAACAGATTCAAAAAGGAACGTTTTATAGTAGCCTGAAAACAAAAAGTAAAGCAGAACTTCCTAAAAGATAAAACAAGCATATGCAATAAGAGTTTTGTTACACTAACAAAACTAATCAAAAACTTTGCTTTGTCACTTACTCATGACTATCGAAGACATTTTTGAAATTGGATTGCGAGTACTCAATCGTCTCTTGTGTGCAGTTTCAAGCATGGCATCGCAAGAACTATTGGACCGCTGAAGCATCTTTCCTGAAGATCTAAACATTGGCACGGGGAGCCTTGAACAAGCTTTCTTCACAATATTATCTGAAGATGAATCACGTGATAATGCCTGGGTTACCAAGGACGCACCTGATCCTCTTCGCCTGACATCTTTCGATTTGTTATTGGGAACGTCCATGGTATGCGACTTTCGAAATCCAGGTCTTTGTGAGGTCATGACCAATCGAGGTATAGCGGAGAATGATTTATGTCTGTTGTCACATCGTCCACCATCTCCACGTGATCCACTAACTAATAATAAAATAAAATAAATCTTTGTTACAAAAGAAAAGTATTCGAAGGAAAGTACCAAGGATATGAAGTGGGAAATTGTCATAAGAATTACGTAGCTTCTCCGTACAGATAAAAAGGAGTCTTTAAACAAATGAGACTAAAGGTGCGTCAAATCTAAACAAATCTAAACAGAAAACAAATAAAATCTTTCAAAAAAGTATAATTTTACAGCAACATGCAAAACTAATCCCAAAAATGTTTGTTAATATTTAGATTTAAATAATTCAACTTAGCTAAAGCATTATCAACATATACCTTTGAAAAATATAAATAGATATAGAAGAGAGAGCATAGAGAAGAAATGGTTTGCACCGCTGTGCAAAAAGCATTTACATCTGCAAACTGGAACGGTGTGCACGAAAACAACGTGGGTATCACGAGATACTTGGTTTGCCAGGCCACTGGAGGACCCTTTTTTGTTTTACCACAAGATTTTTGTGATTGGAAACGATTGAAGCAGTAGAGAAGAAAGTTGTGATATGATCGATCGTCGGAAATTTTGAGAAAAAAACTGTTTATTTGCTGCTGAAACAACTAGTGGAGTGGAGAAAAAACTGTTTATTTGCTGCTGAAACAAAGAGGAAAATTTGCAAAAATATTAGATTTTCAAAATTCAAATTTCTCAAAAAGTGCTGTCTGCCAGAAGATGCCTTTTTACAAGATGATGCTTAAGATATTCCTACTTTGCCAACGTGAATCACATACCTCCAAAAATTTGCGATGCTCTCGATTTTTCTCAAAAATTTAGACACGTAAAACATTGTAATTAGCAAGTTAATTGATTGACGATTTGAATAAATGATTAATGGTGATGACAAATAATTACTGGGTGCTACAATACAACAGGAATTATATTTATATTTGCTGATACATTTATAAATTTGTTCTTGGATGTCTTGGATGTTTCTTCTTGGATGTCTGAACGGTTATGTTTATGAAAAAGTTAGAATTATGAATATTTTCTTAAATCGATGAGCTGCATTTGTTGGATTTAAAACATGCATTTGTTGGATTTAATCCATGAGAATCTCTTTTCAATTAATCTTCCTTGCACCAAGCTGCTCGCAATAAAACGGAATCCCATGGACATATAAAGCAAAACATGATACACCCAGACTTCAACCCAGGAACGTCAACATGGATCTGAAGTCAGATGTTTTCGTCCTTTTCGCGGAAATGTCACTCACGCAAACGGCTTGCATAAAATAAATTTCTCCTCTATGTCAAAAGAGATAACTATTTATTTTGCCATACAATTTTGAGAAAACACATGCATTGATGATTTCAAAACACAAGAAAAATTCACAAAAAAACACAAAAAAATATGAGAATCGCAAAAACAAGATTAATTTCGCTGATAATGCCCGGCAACATGAAGTAATAAAAAAGTGTCCAGCAAGTTAAGAATAAGTAAGCAACAAGGCGACAAAAGGGATGGGACATTTTCGAATTATTGTTATCAATTGCGATTTCAATAAAATTGCCAATTTTGTAATTCATGAGTAAGCTAGACTATGAGCGATAAGAAACACAAAACAGATCTGACGTTCGCAATCTACTATATTTGATCCGAAATCATTTTTGAGACATAATCCAGCCACGGTGGTAAAACACCAAACAAACAATATGATCAGAACAATAAATGCCGCTCAGAAAAAACGATCAAAGATCCAATAAATTGATTCCAAAAAAATCATAAAAAACAGCTGTGAGGCACAAGAAACAGCAGTAGTATATACATGAAGAACTCTTGTGTTGAAATCTTTAGGAGAAAAAAGACCATCAACGTGATTGCAGTTATCAAAACAAACCCCACCCTCCTAACTTAAATTCTGAAGCAGGCATTTTGTGCACATCAGAATTCCAAGGCAGAAATATGAATTATTTTCCAGCTCTTTTCTTAGCTCCTTTGATGAACACAAAAGTGCCTAAGTTAAGAGAACCAAATCCATCTTCGCAGCCGATTTCTTTTCTATCTAGCACTTTAGAATGTTCTTCAACTCATTCATATAAATTTCATTAAAACACAAGTTACGACCTATCTTCCAAACAGCACACAATGAAACTCTTCTTAAAAAACTACACAAAATATGCGATAATCAACAAAGTATAAAAAGTATTTCATGGTACTAATCTACCTTTGTTTTAGGTGTCAAAACACTTTTGGGAACATCATTCTTCTCGTTATGTATTTTGCGTCCTGTTTTCAATCGCGTTAATGTCAATGTTAAAGTTGCTTATTTCGACACGAAATTACAATGCCACGAAGGACACGGGACACCGTTATTAGGAATTGAAGGACACAGTAGACAATGGTTTACCATGAAAACGTTCTGGTAAAACATGCATTTTTCTGATTAAGTGAAGCCTTGTATAGATTATTGGGAAAGTAAGCCATTCTAAGGCTGGTCGCAAATAAACGTTAGAATGGATAAGCTACTTAAAATTATAAATAGAGCAAGACAACAGGAGCGGACTAAAATTATCATATAATGTTGACACCTGGGCTAATTTACTCTAGTGATTTAACAGCCGTATTCCAAAATTTTCTTCAATTAAGATCCGTGACATGTGATACAGACATTGACAAGGAAACATTATTACCCTTGTATAAAAAACGATGACAGACTGTTAGCCAAAAAATACAGCCCTGTCTCATTTATGTCCGCAGTTAGCAACAAAGCTGTGAGCTCAAAATAGATATTTGTGCATAATGTTGTTCCTGGACAAAAATATGAACCCAAATACGGAAAATGATAATGTGCGAATCTTTGCAGTAATATCCTAGTTAAAAATTTTATCGCGTTAAGTGATAATGAATATGTTGTTAAAAGTTAAATATATAAACTAACCAAGACAGCGGTCTTTTCTCTTTTTAGCAACAACCCCAGTTTGGTCCGAAGAATGATACTGCGAATCATTGGATTTTTCTACTGTTGAATTTTCATCCATCTCTTTAGGTCGTCTAATTGAATCAGGGTTTGCCTTGGTTCTTCTTCGAGTGGTGCCAGCTTGTGTTTCCCCTGAACAAAGAAGAAGTTAAAATCAGCAATATTAAAGCATCTAGGTAAACAGGGCATCAAAAATAGACTCAAAATATTGATTGGAGAAAACTTTGTATATTCAATTTTACCTGATTCTTAGGAAGGGGATATGTGCACCTAGCGTACGCGTGGGCTGCAGGAGCTAAAATAGCAGAAAACGTCCTACTTCTCATTTTTGACTTAATATATCCTGGATAATCCACCACATCTAAATGGCAGCATATTAAGGCTCTAAATCACTTTTAGTTTAAGCTTTTATCCCAATTTTGCAAAAGGTAAAGTTCCTTTCAGAAATTTTTGGAGAACTTGAGTTCCTTAGTACGTACGCATAGCCTAAACTGTCGAGTTGTTAATGCGGATATTATGAAGGAAAATGTTTACGTTAACAAAATATGCTGAAGAAGAAAGACTAAGAGGAAAAAATGCAATGCAATGGAAATTATTTATAGGTAACATAGTCTTGGGTAGGGTCATTGCTGAAAGCAATTTTCACAGAATGTCTTGCTGAACTTTTTACAATATTGTAAGAATATCATTGATAAAAAAGGGCTGGCAAAGGAAATTTTCGTGGATCTTGCAAATGCATTTGATAGTACAAACCGTGACTTTTTAGTAGCAACGTTGCCTGCTTATGGAGTAAATTAGCACGCACTTCAGCTCATAAGATGCTATCTATCCAGGAGACTGCAGCGAGTGAAGATACACAGTACCTTTGGCGAGTAGAGATAAATGAAAATTGGGGTACATCATGGGTCAGTCTTAGGGGCTCTAACATTTAATATATTCATAAATGAAATATTCTTATTTAGGAACAACACAATTATAACAATGCTGCCAATTCAATCTTTGCATGCAATTCCAATGTTGATACTATTATTAGAAATTTAGAAGCAGACGCCTCTATGTTAGTGAGATGTTATTCTGACAATTAAATGATGACAAATGTCACATAATGATGTTTGGAGATAAAAGCACTGAAGCGATAGTGAAAATTTGAAATTGGAAAATTAATGAAAGTTATTATAAAAAGCTGTTAGGAGTGACCTTTGATAACAAATAAAATTTCAGAAAGCACATTGAAGATTTATGCAAAAAGGCCAACCATAAGCTGCACGCACTGGCTCGCCTATCTAATGGCATCGATTGTAGCAAATTAGAAATTTTGATAAATTCTTTTATAAAATTACAGTTTAACTATGGTACACTTGTTTGGATGTTTCCTGAAGGATGACAAATTCCAAGATAAATCGCATCCATGAACGAGCATTGCAACTGGTATGCAAAGATAGCGCAACCGAATTAGAAAAGAGGAAAAAACTATAATCACCTATCAGCGCAATCTGCAATTGTTAATGATATAAATACATAAAAAAAATTTCTAAGAGATGTTTTTATGGGAAAAATAGTTGCTACAACTTGAGAAATGAAAATCATTTGCAATTGCTAAAGGTAAAGACAACAACTAATGGAATAGAAAATATTCAATATTGAGGTTATATTTTGTGGTCCTGAATATCAAAGGAAATTAAAGATTCTAAAAAATTAGCTAAATTTAAACGAAAACAAAAATTATGGGCTGGAAATTCTTGCAATTGCAGATTATGCAAATTTTATTAAAAGATTTCGGATTTTTGGAGTGTTTTGTTAGATTTAGGGTATTTAGATTGGTAAAGATTGATTTTAGAAAATTTTAAATTAAATGGGTAATTGAATTGTTGGCTTTAATTAGTTTTTAGCTATTATTATAATTTTCTAACTTAAAAGAAAGAAATCTTACAATGTCCCAAAAAACCTTACATTGCTTTAGCAAATATAATGCAAAAACTGGATTTAGAATCTTGTTATAAACACATCTACTAGACAGCCTGATAACATGCAAAAATAATAATAGCCGACAATGAAATGATAATGATAATAGAATAACCTGATAAAAAAACCCATGGAAGAGGCTCTTCGAAAAGCTTCCAAAAGGGTTCCTTTAAAAACCTGCCAAAAGGGGTTCTTTCAATAACCCTTTCCAAGGGTTTTCTCGAGCACCAATGAGGGTTGCCTATGTGTATTTCAGGTAATGAAAAAGGATTTTTCATAAGACCTCAATTTTTTTGAGTAAACTTCCAGGATGATAGAGGAATTAAAATAGTTTGACCGCGCGCACACCTTTTCAATTTCAGCTGTATTTCGCAAATATTATTTCCTCCATTAATACGGATATTTAGTTCACAAAACTTACCTTTTTTAAAAGTTTTCCCGGAATTAATTGGTCTCCCATACTTCTTCCTTATGTCTTCCATGCTTAAATTTTGTTTTCCCAGGACAGGCTCGTCGCTTGATATAACATGACGTATATTTGATTGAGATGACTGCTTAAATTCGTTCAGTTGTCTTCTGAGCCAATTATCCCCTGGATTCCTAGTTAAGTAAACGTCTCTAGGTCTTAAGTTGGTATCAAGCAATGACAATCTTCTGTCACTAAATTTCGTAAGAGATTTGGTTTGAGAAGGGTCGCAAAGCCCATTATCCTCGTCATCATCGTCACTATAATAGTCTTTCAGGCGCCGGAATGAAGCTGGTTCAGATTTTGAGATTTTTATTTGGTATGTATCATCGCCAGACATTTTATCAACGGGTGACTGGTGTGATGAAAATGTGTTGGACAACAGTGGGAAAGAATAATCTCCTGCGTGCTATAAAGAAAAAATAATAGGCAATGTAGACAGGGCTGGGCAATTGAAGTTACAGCAATATTAAGGTATCTAAAAGCGAAGTTTATTAACACTCATTATTAATATAACACTCATTCTTCGTGAAACGAAAGACAATACGTTTCTTTGCCACGAAAACATTGCACGAAAACACCACGAAAGCCGGCAGAAAACATGTAGATACTAAGCATAAATGGCACTTTTATTTTGATGAAAAACCTTATAACAGAGTTTATGAAAGAGTTCTATGAAAGAGTAATTGAAAAATTCATCACGGAGCAGAGTAATTATTGGAAGTCAGGATTTGGAAGATCCCTATCCGTTAAGAAAGGTGCAAACACCACGAAACATCTCACCTGTTTGCGTGCAGTTTGTGGAGGAGGCATGACGTTGGCGCAGTCTGAGCAGAATGCAATGCGTGTTATGAATTTTTTAGTATTTTACAGTGAAGATGATTTGATGATAAACAATTCACATAGTGACTATTGCATTGAATCTGCAATGCTGATCTACGCTTGCATTGAGCATATAGGGAAGGAATGGAATTTTAGTTATGCACAGTTTGGTTATGTACATGCAATAACGAGAGAGGGCTAAACGCAAAACGCAAAGTTAACGAGTAGTCAAAAACTTATCCGTTGATGTTCTCGCAGCCAACAATCAGTGGGCAACTCTTGAAGATATGGAATAAATACTACCTCACCATCTCCCACGTTATAAAGAAGTTCTAACAAGTTGTAAAGGGTAATGTCTAACTGTTGTGACTGCTGTAGATTTAACATTTGCAACTCGCTTCATTGCCGTGTTCACAACGGATCTTGACCAATGACGTATCAGTGCTTTTCTGTGTTAATGTTTGATAAATCAAAGGAAAACGGAGGATTTGTTGATCAAACAGAATTCAAAACGGCAAATCACAACACATTTGACTCTTTAATGTTTGACGAAACAAGTACACGAATTTTAGGCGAATATGTTCTTCTTTCAAGAAACGGTACATAGTTCAAACAGCTCAGTAATGTGATGTCAGAACTCGTATTTCAGGCAATTGGTGAATACGTTCACCCGACGCGGTATCGGCAGATCTTGGAGACAGGAAGCTACCGAAGACTGTCTTCCGAGGAACAAAATGTGACCAGAAACAGTTAGCAAGTCTTGATCAGAAACAGTTAGCAAGTCGCCAGGAAATACTACCAAAAAATAAGTTCTCCTAAAATATCCACAACTGCAAAGTCGGCGATAAATAAACTGCAAAATGGCACGTTGACAAAGAAATCAAAGCAATTGTATTTGACGAAATGGATGGTTCAGACTCATTTGATCTTAATAAAAAAACAAGAGAGTTTTACGGTGCCAAGTCCAAAGTGACGGAAACTACTGTCCAAACAAAACAGACAGATATAACCAGCTATCAACCACCTGTTCGCAGGGCCAGCATGACGGAAATAAAACCGATTGTCAGTCGAAGGGTTCCATTTACTCCAGAAGAAGACAATTCCCTGAGAAGAAGACAATTCCCTGCCTGCGTATTTATGGAAAATGGTCATCACGGTTGTGGGATGCAAATTCCATCCAAAAAGAACAGCCGAATCTCATAAAAAAAAATCTGAAATACTGAATAGAAAGTTGATCAATAACAATTGTTTGTGCTTTATGTACAATTTTATTTAAAAACAATCGTATTTGTTGCATCCTATCTTCCCATGCTAATGATAATAAAACAAAAACTGTAATGTGAAAATTCTTAACAGTAAAACGTTTTTCAGAGTAAAAACATCACAATGGGCACAACGGCCACAATGGGCATAACTCGCACGAGGATGAATTATGGTCGATAATTTTGATGTCATGACGAAAACGAAGCTAGGCTTGGTCACCCAAATTCATCCTCGTGCGCGATATGCCTATTGTGATCATTTTACAATGAAAAATGAAAGTTCACGTCACGGTTGGTTTTGTTGTTGTTGTTGTTGTTGCTGTTTTTGTAATTATCATTAAATTTTTATTATTATTATCATTAAATTTATTTATTTATTCTAGCCAAGTGTTTAATATGATAATTAGCAATAATAATAATAATATAAATAGTTATTATCATCATAATATTGATAGTTGTTCTTTGGACACACACTCAGAATCATCATTATCCTCCCCGGTGTCCATTGAATCAGAATCACTGTCATTGCTTTCGAGAATTGTTCTTCTGATTCCTTTGTCGACGTCTCCATTTTGTAGTTTTTTCATGGCTGTTCTCGCATTCGTTGCTATTTCACAGGAGCTTTGTCTCTGATAATATTTCTTGCCACTAGAGAACTATGCTTTTGGTCTCGGCTTATAACATCTATAGTATATAGTATATAGTATATAGTACTAATATCTATAGCATGTCGTTTTAGGGAATTTAGCTGTTGGCTGTAAGAACCTCAACCGACAAGTTTTGTTTTACCATTCTGCGAAGTGCTCTCTTACTCCCATATTAATGTAAACTTCGCAAACAGCTACATTCCCAAGAACGACACACTATAGACCCTGAAGCTTGCGAAAATCATTACAATTACAATGCAAACAAATTGTTGGAACAACAATGAGCACACAGGGCATCCAAAAAGTGATTCAAAATGAGATTTGGAAAAAGTCCCCAGAGGATCTTCTGAGTGAACTGGGTCTTCTTAGTTCATTAAATCAGAAAAGAGAACAATGAACTTAGTGAATATTTTGAGTGGTCAACGATCGTGGAGATCATTGGCATCATTATCAGGACAATGCATTTATGTTCTCCTGCAAAAGCAAGATCACTGATGTTACCTGTGTTTCTCGGGAGCAGTGACCAAACGTTTGTTCTCTCTCCATTGAGAAATGGGGGCACGCAATTGTCAAACAGCAATATATGAAATCTATTCAATTTAGAAGTTCCTATCCATGTATAGTAACATTCCTGACTGTCATTTTAACCAAATCCTTAAATTCATTTGGGTTACCATAAGGGAGTTGATTCTTGACGTTTCACTGCATAAAATTCTCCCTTTTAGCAAAGCTTGAATAAAAAGGCAAACCAAGGCTTCGTTTCACAAATAGAAAGTCAAGACGTGTCTTGATTTTCTATCCTGGAACACTGCAATTCAATTGCACTAATAACAAATAATTCTTATTTTATAAACTTATCACATCTAACATTGCCATACTACAACTCATCGTAACCCAAATGAATTGAATGATTTTATTAATAGAATTTAAAATGAAACGAGACTTACCTGTAAGTTGAGGTTTGATGATAATTCTGTCAAATCATTTCTATTCATAAGGGTTAACATGCCCGAGGCAACCCAACATTTACCCTCCCCAAAAATTGCATGCATTTTTTCTACCAGGACCACAAAATGGCTCTTTAAAGTACTGACTCGCGGCGGTGCGTGCGCATCTCATGTTAATCCTTATGAATAGAAATTATTTGTCAGAATTATCATCAAACCTCAATTTACAGTTAAGTCTCGTTTAGTTTTAAATCAAAACATTTCCTATATAAACCAAGCAGCAATCACAGCTTAGTCGCAGTGAATAGTATATTTGCTTACGTTCGTATATATATATATTATACTAAGGCCTTTCGGACTTACGTCCTCAGAATGTGATTTGAAGTTTCTGATCTATCTTTAAATGGCTACGTACTATATCTTTAAAACATTATTTGTCATTACGTGTTAATCTTATGTCCGAATATTATAGTTCATTCAATTTAAATTAGTTAATTAAATTCAAAGCTGCATGTCCGGATTTAAACCCTTTTTCTTCCTATGAGATCAAACGTTCCGCTCTTTTCAGAGAAATGAAAACAAATATTTTGAAATATGGTTCTTTAAAATTTGCATGATGTTTTCCATATTGATGTATGTGTCTCGAGAAAATGCATAAAGAAATTCCGGAACAGGCATCCGATATGTGGTTGTCCAATGTATGTCATTTCCCTTCGCACATGTTACATAGTAGGAAGTATATATTTTTGCTTTGGCAAGTCACATGAGATTCTATGGTCCAAATCGTTCCGTTTTAAAAGTATTCACGGGTTAGAGATACAGTTTGCAAAGTTTACAAAGATGGTCTCTCAAGAACGCCTGGCACTGTGGAAAGAACACTTTCAAAACCTACTCGGCAAGGCCCCAGTAGTTTCCGATACTCCTATTGAAACTATTATCAATAACGATCTAGATATCAAACTGGGGAACTTCACTAATGATGAGCTGACACCAGTATTGAAAAAGATGAAGAAACGCAAAGCCGCTGGGCTAGATGATGTCCCGCCCGAAACTTGGAAAACGGAAGAATTCAACGACATACTCCTCGAATCCTGCAATGCAGTGTATAATCAGAATACCATTGATAAATGGACAGAGGGTTACATCCTGCCTTTTCCAAAGAAAGGAGACCTAGGTGTGGTTGTGAACTACAGAAGCATCACATTAACAGCCATCTCAGCAAAAGTGTACAATACCTTGTTATTAAACCGTATTAAACAGTGCTCGAACCAATACTCCGCAAAAACCAGAATGGGTTTCGGAAGAACCGTTCAACGGCTGGCCAGATCCTGACTGTTTGACGCATCATTGAGGGTGTCAGAGCAAAGAACCTAGAGGCAGTTCTGCTCTTTGTAGACTTTTCAAAGGCCTTTGACTCTGTTCACATCTACCTGGACAGTAACGTTGCATCCACAGAGGCTGATGTAAAATCAAGAATCGGCAAAGCGTGGGGTGCACTTGGCGGCCTGAATGATGTATGG
>JAYJMH010044249.1:0-14597 GCA_036873815.1 Phacellophora camtschatica
AGCTCTGCTTTCCTTGGGTCGCATAGAAATACTGCTTTTGTAACATGTATTTTAGACGGTATTTTTATGAAAAAAGTTCAGTTGAATTGAATTGAAAATGAAAAATAGCAATTACATACAGCTTTAAAAAATAGATGTACGCACATGTACAGTAAGAACCCTCCGATAGTTTAATACAGTTGGGCATATGTATATTTTGGTAGAGTTGGGTAGTTTGAAAGAGTTGGGCAGATGTATGCTGCCAGTGTGATAGAAAAGTCTTAGCAATGCTCCTCTATTATCTTATTAAATGATTTCCGTCAATTAAATTAACATTTTAATCAATTTTCAAAAATAATTTGTAAATTTTTGCCCAAAATCAGCCAGTGATTTATCATAAGTCAGTTTCTTATTGGTGTGTTTTTACCGTATGTTGAAAAGTCTTAAGAAGATTAAATATTTGGAATAATGTTTTTCAGGTACTATTTCGATATCTAAGAAATTCAAAATCTTATTCAAAAACATGTATGGAAACAAGCAAAACAAATGAAAAACAACTGTCGAAACAAAATAGTTTTGAGCACTATCATTCGGTATACTAAAAAAAGCTATAAATGTATCACAACATACCCAGCAGGCATGGAACAAAACATTAGACAATTCCACTAAAGATGGCGGAAGGGGTATTATGACCAAGATGCAATGCGCTCGATTATCGAATAATAGAACGCATCGCACCTTCGTCATGATATCCTTAGGCCATCTTTAGAGGAATTACCTATTAACATTATGGAACACAGCACGACAGCCTTTTAATTAAAAAAAGGAGAAATTTTCAAATCCTCGACCCCAATTCGACCTGCAATTATCATTTACAATGAATTATCAATATCTTGGCAAGGATTGTTTTTGAAATGTCATGAAACAATTGTGCTGTTTTTAGCAATTATAGGTACAATGATCGTACATAAGAACTCTCAATTAATTAAACTAACAACTGTTTTCCAAATATTCTGCAAAGTAGCATGATGTAATTACAAAATATCAATACCCTTTCGTCGTCATCTCATAAAAACTCTACTTTAAAAATAATTTTACTACTCCATGCCATGATAAATGAACTTCCACAGAAAAAAATACAGATTTGACAATTTCTGAACGTGGAAAAAGGGTGGAAAATAAATCTTTTAATCTTTTTGATACAAGCTTGCATATCTATCCCCCGTTATTTCCTAAATTTGTGTTTTTTCGTTATGCCATTTCTCATCTTCAGGAGGCACTGAGTTGATAAAAAATATTTGGATAATTGGTTCAACAGCTTGAATATAACTGAATAGGATTAAAAATTCTAAAATCAACTCTCACCTGGTGCCAACATTGTTTATAATATCCCAACCATCAACTGACTGTTAAAAAAAGAAAAATCATGAGAACACACTTGAACAATTATATACAAAGACTAGTTATTTATTTACACTAATATTTTAAATTAAAGGAACCAAATATTGATATTGAAAGAGAAAATGCAGGGTTATTCAATAACATGTCCAGACGTTTGAAAAATTAGTAAAATTTGATCTTGCTTTTTTGGGGATAAATATCAACTCAATTTAAAAGGTAAAAATACCCCTAGCAAATTACCAATTAATGAATTAGTTTTTATGAAGCACATTATTCCGTTCACATCAGTCAAATTATATACACAATCATCTCAACCAACAAACACTTTGGTAATTTAAATTCAATTTGACAAAGGTGTTTAAAACAACTGTAACTAAAAGTAAACAAAATAAAAATGACCTAAAAAGCCTGAATAGAGCAATGGATCTTCCACTTACCTGTTCATAAAACTTTTTCCCAATATTACTTGTGATGAACTGCAAGTCAAGAAAAAAGATTTCTCAACAAAGTAAATTAAAAAAAACATGAAATCCATATTAAAACTATTCAACTAACTATAATCTATCTACGAATGTTCTGCTTTTTAGTACCACACACCCTTGTGGTGGGACACAAAATATACACAAAACTACATTCTGGGGACAAAATTATCTCAGACCAAACAATTCAAGATTTCAAGCATGACAATGGTATGAATAATTCAAATTTGCTTTTGCTGAGCTATGGAGCCTACTAAATAAATCATATTCTGGTTTGGCACAACAAGGAGCACGGCGCACACAAATCAAACATTGATTTTGCAAAGTCAAAGCTGTACTAAATACCATTTGGTTGGATCAACATACTGGGTGGACCATAAAAAATTCTGTGATATGCTGGGCTACAATCAGTGGCACAACATACAAATAAAGCCTGAAATGCTTACAGAAACACCAGCAAATGCATTATTTACGAGAATGTCTAATCTTCCATTCTGCTCTTGTTTTATCCTTGCAAAGAGACCAGCCACATCCTTGTCAATAGCATGATCACATTGAACAGGCACACACGTTCCTCCATGTTGCTCTATCTTTGAACAATGAAAAATTATGATATTATGATAAACTTTATGTCAAACTGAAAAAAACAATACATTAACATCAAGAACTTTCAAGTTTTAGAACCTCTACAAAAACGTTGAATAGTCATTCTATAACATTTTTTGTTCAAATACTTTTGCTAGAATCGTCAAATGCACATTTAAAGCCTCAAAAATTGGCATATTTCTTAATGAGCTTCCAAACCTACCATTGTCCGAAGATTAACTAAAGAACGCAAATTCCAGAAAAAAAATGTTACGAAAAAAGAATTGGCTTTGAATACACCCTAAATTGCAACAATCTACAATCTCATATATTCCTCATATTTCACATGTCCAATGCTCACACTTCAATTTTCCTAGCTCCTGCAGATGACAGATTTCTCCAATGTAGACTTCTGAAGGCAGTAGGAAATTTGAAGCTTGAGCATTGAAACACTGCGACAGAGAAATGAGATTATACCATGGATATATTTTTTTAACATTGGTAGAAAATGTTTAATTTTATGACATATTTTGTTGGAGCATACTTCTTCTGCAGCAAGTCGAAGTGGGTAGTCACCACTGTCCAGTTTTCTTCCTAAAGATTACAAAATAGTACCATGTTAGCAATAGCAGGGAAACGAATATCTAATGTTTGTTCAGCCAATTACAGGTCATTTAAATGAAAATTAATTTGATCAATACAAAAATAAGGATAACTCATGTGGCATGCTCAATTGCCATTCAAAGCAATTGCTAGCTTCATAGATCATTGGTATATAAACTTTTAGCTTTTTAGTCCATTGAATCTAAAAATTGTGCACAATAACTTTGAAGCGCATGTCAAAAATTCTTTTGGTTGAAAAATTCGATGAGTGAGGCAAACCCTTTCGTTTAACGCACAGGCACATGAGCAAAACACAGTTTTCAAGAAAAAATTAGGCAATTATCACTGTTTGAAGAACTTATAAAAAAAACGTTGATTTTGTTGAATTTTGCTGAAAGTGCACTTGAAAACTCTGAAGGCTCAAAAAAATGAGGGCTTCCCAGATTATTAACACTTCTGTCGTTTGGATAGAGTACTGTAAACGTTTTGGAAATAAACCAAGGATTGACTTTAAAATTAAATACTGTAAAATGGTCCGTTTTTGAGAATTTTAATTTTACTTTTCTTGAGAGAATCTTATTTGTGTCCAAGCTATTTAAAACAAGGCGACAATAGGAAAAAAAGTTGATTTAACACCTACATGAAAAAGTGAAGAAAACGTAGAATTGTCACAGCACCATAAAAAAATTTTCACAAATGATTCTCCAGTTTCTTCATGCAGTCACGTTGCTGACGAAATGAGCTCATCCGACAATTCAGACTTGGAATGTTTAAATGAATCAGAATATGCCATTTCAGGGTAATTTAAACTTCATTTCCATGCTTACTTCTTATTCTTTGGAAAGTCTCAGGTAAACGTAATGTAAACAAAGAAATCTTTGCCTTTAAAAATTTCGAAGTGGAAATATTTCCTGGCATGATGCGGCATAACCCAAAACAGATACAAGTCTTTTTTATAAGAAACCTTGTTTCTCAATTAAGTAACAGTTTCCAGATGAAGTACCATTCTGTTGCCTGATCTGGAAAATTGTTTTGATTGGAAAAAAGTTTTCCATAAACCTAATCCCTCAAACTGAGACAGGCCTGGTGGTTTTTTTGTTTTCATCAAATATTTTTAGGCAGGTGTCTCAATAGTTTCCTTGGTGCTTCCTTGAATATTTTGACCTGATGCTGTCATTGTATTAACAAATGTACAGCAAAGAACAATTCATAAGAGATTTTCACTAGATTTGGAGAAATTTATGAAACCCTGATCTGTTTCAATTTCTCCAGATTTGTTTAACAAAAAAGGAGGATTTTAAGTTTTACAGGCAGCTTTGTGTTTTATTTTTGACTCAATTACTACAATTGCCTTTCGTTAAAAATGACTACAGTTTTGTTTTGACATGGAGTGGAAATCTCTTGATTATAGACAGTGAATATTTTGGAGCAACGGTAAATCCCCTAATTTATGGAGATATTCACCAGATCGGGGCTTCATAAATTTAACCAAATCTGAAGGATTTCTCCAAAACTCAGGTGAAAATCTCAGAGTCTGGTGAATTGTTCATTGCTAATGTATACAGTGCTGTAGAGCTAGGGGGATAAGGGGGGCTAATTCCCTAAAAATGATTGAATTTTACTTTTTGGTATTGTATTGGGTTATTTTTATATTGGAGCCCCCCTTGTCATTTTATTGGCACTACATTACTGGATGTATACCTGTGATATAAACAGTTGCTCCTGCTTCACATATCATTTTTGCAATTCCTTTTCCAATGCCTCTTGAAGCTCCAGTGACCAAAGCCACATGGCCAGCTAGTGAGCCCAAAAATTTTGCTTCAAGTGTACCTGCCATTCTTTTTCCTGGGGGTAATCTGAATCTAAAGAAAAAATTGAGATAAAAAAGTAGCTAAAGTTGACAAATAGATTGATTGAGAAAGCAGCTACAAATTTTTTATAAGAAACATGGCTACTCCTGGCTACTCCACAAAGTTTCTTAATTTTTGACCAATTTTCAGAAGTAAAATTTTCTTAATTGTATGTAAAAATTCCTTCTTTACTAGACTATGCATTCTTTTTTCAACAAAAAACATTACAAAAACTTGGTGTAAATTATATTGTACACAGGATAAAAAGTCTTCACTGAGTCAATCATCTAAAAGTTTCTTAGCAATTTTTCATTCACTAGCATAAGTTTCTTAAATTTTCGTGAGCTTCACCAGTTCCTTACAAAAAAAACGTGTGTCTTGATGCATGATGACTCATCGTTTTTTTTATTCACATGTTATTGTGAATGTTTACATTTTACATTTACTGTTTCCATTTCCATCGAACAAGTTAACACATAAAATAAAGCTGCCTTTAGAAAGCATACTAACTCACCCACTCGTAAGACTATTGTTTTGCAGAATGAAAAATCTTTCTGCTCCACTTACTTTTTTCTGCAGCTCTTTAATTTCTTCTTCCGCCCAGCAAAAAAGCAAGTGTTGTTCCTGGAGAGTAAACCTTTTAAAAGAAATTATATCTCGCTGCGCAGGCACTTAAAAGCTACGCAGCCAAATCTTCCCCGCCAAAAGAGAAAGATCTCTCCAAACTTTTCTCGTAATGGCGTCTGTTCGCAAAGTTGCGATTTCAGGCAAATATCGCGTGAAAATAACGAAGTGGCACGTAAAGAATGGCCAAGATGTAACGAAAGACGCAAATCTTGCAAGCTACGTTTATTGCAATCGAAAAGAAAGCTCTGGAGTTGGTGAGAACGAGAAGAAATTAAAGTCAAGGTTTGGTGGCAAAGTTTCAAGAATAATTGCAAAAATCAACGATGAAATTCAACCAGGGTGAGATTCAGAGTTTCAAACTTGCTTGCTACCTTCTTCGGATATCGTTAAAAATGTGGGTTGGATTCTTGAATGTCTAAAGTCAAGCACAAGGACATTATTCAAAACTGAACCAGTGGAATGTTTGCATTTTTAAGTGAAGGAGAGGGAGGGGGATGGACACAGACACCAAACCTCGTACCCAGGGCTATTTCATTCAGAAGAAATACCCCTGGAACAGAAATTTATGCCAGCTCGTAAATTTATGCTGGCATCAGAAGAATTAATTTTTCGAATTCTACTTTGAACTGTTGTCCGTTTTTCATATATGAATTTTGTAACCTCTTGAGATTCAGTCAAATGTTGACTTCCATACTTATTTTTTCTCATGAGGTTTTGTGCCAGACTGATTTTTCGGCTTTTGTTGTGTGTTGTTCACGTAATGTTTATTGTTTCACAAACAAAAGATTATATTGTTTAACCATGTTTCCATCAGAAATGCACACAGAATGTATTCATGGAACACTATTGTTTCATAATAAGGCTAAATTTTGAAAACATCAGATGACATTTCAAATTTACAAAAGATTGAGCAATAATATTCCTTAAATTTTTGGAACATTAAGCCTTTCAGAACCTTAAATTTGAATAATATAATGACTGTAGATGTCTGTGTGCCTATACATTTTAAATTCAGTTTTTACTTGTTTAATTTTCTATGGACCAGATTGGAAACCTTTACACACTAGCAGTACCACATGTTTTACATTTTGGTCCAAATATTAACTCATTTTAAAAATACCTATGCTTATTTTTTTACATAAATAAGAGGTTGACCCTCCTATGAAAATGAAAAAAAATAATTTGAACATCTTTAGGAGATATGCCTTATTTGTTAAAACTGTTAGAACGCTGCTGGGGATCTATTTTTTTCAGAACAGTAGAAAACATTTAAATAGAAAACATTCTAACATTTATTGATTTGTGTCCATCATTTTTTTCTCATGGCTGGATTATTAACCTCATTGATAAGCATTTATTGGATTGCAGTGCTCCTGTTATTATGATCAGTGAACACCCATGCCAACACACCATAGTAATGAAGGAAATGTGTTGTGAATGTGGAGCTGATCTGAGAAGGTAAATTGAAATTTTGTGACCTTTCAACTGTCAAAGTTATACTCAATGAGTTTTGATTTTGAATGTCATACCAAATATTGGTAAACCAATAGCAGTAGCATTTCGATGTTATGACTATAGTTTAGTTGGGGTCGTTTTATAAGTTTTACTGTGTCATAATTTTTAATATTATGATAATGTAGAATAGGATAATTTGTTGTCCGATTTTACAGGGAAGCTGGAATTCCAGGAGATCTCACTGAACCTGTTGCAGCAGAAATTTCAATGGTACATAGCATTCCTGAGTTGCGTGTTAGTGTTGAGGTGTGTATATTTTGGATAAATTTCACAATTATAAATATACATATGTCACACTGTCTAATGCTGTAATTTGAAATTTAATTGAGATTCAATTGAAATTTGTAATTATAATTTTTTTTAAATGTGCTGTCCATTAACATCAAACACTAAAATTTTTCTACAAAAAACACTTGTACTGTAGATAGATGAATAATGTGTTTTTAGATATCAATAAATCATTTCTGATTCTCAAAACTGTTATGCGGTTAAATAATTCATCAAGCAAATCAAAATCTCTCCATAGTACCTAATACCAAGTTTCTGTTACCAGAGTATATTTTGATGAAAGTTTGATTTGATTGATTTTTGTGATTGTAGGAAGCTGAGAAAATAGCTCGTTATGATGAAAGACAACTATTGAAGGCACATAAATTGGCACTGGTTGTTGATTTAGATCAGACTCTAATTCATACTACACATGAAACAGTTCCCAAAGATTTGCCTGTGAGTCCTTGAATTTTCCAATTACTGTGTTTGTTTGGTATGTTTGTACATTTGTCCATAGGATGGGTCTGCTTTCCTTATTTTATGGCAGTGATGTCCATCTCGTGATAGGTCTGCTTTTAATCAAATCTCATGGAATCTTATATAGAACTTGCCTGTACATTAATAATAATAACGAAAGGGCCAACAATCATCAATTGAGACATTGCGATCCTTTTATTTCTTAAGCGTGATTCAGTTGTTTATTTCTCGTTTGTAGGACGTCTTCAATTTTCGTCTTCCTGACCATCCATTTGAGTACCACACAAAGCTTCGGCCAGGTGCCAAAACGTTTCTCGAAGCTGCATCTAAATTTTATGAGCTGCACATTTTCACTATGGGTTCGAGGATGTATGCACACACGATAGCCAGGTACTTGGATCCGGAGGAAAAGCTGTTTGCTCATAGAATAAGATCGAGGGATGAATGCCTAGATGGCTACAGCAAGTCACAAGATTTGAGGTAAAGCTTTGCATTATGTCGTACTTGATATTCTACATTCCTCAATTGGACTGCAGTTGCCGTTAAATGCCGGTGTATAAGTCGAGGTTCCGAGACCTACAATTCGGCTCCAAATTTGGTTCTAGATCTGGTTTTTATGACCCATAACAGAGCTCCTTTCTTGAGTTATTTCCGTTGATACATTTGTGTTTATAATCAGCTTTATTGAACTGAACTGAATAATCTCGCTTATTATTTTCAACAACGTTTTATTTTAAATCAGGGCCTTATTTCCTTGCGGGGATCACATGGTATGTATAATAGACGACAGAGAAGACGTTTGGAATTTTGCGCCTAATCTTGTTACCGTGAAGCCATACAGATATTTTGTTGGAACTGGAGACATCAACGATCCCTTTGCAAACACAGACCCGCCCGACGAGCCTGACGAGAAAGAGCAACGAACAACGAACAACGAACAACGAACACCCGAGAGCGAGGGAGACAAGAAAGGTGACGAGAAAAACACGAAGGAAAATGGAACGGCAGATGAGAACGAAAATGTAAAAGGTGGAACTGATGGTGGAACTGAGAAGAAGGACACGGAAAATTCAGGAAATGGTAAAGCTGGTGATGACGATAAAAAGGAAGATTTTGAGGAGAATAGCGAGCAAGTAGCGAGTGAAGTTCCTGACGTTCAAAACGACGACTCAAACAGTGAGTTTCAATTACCATTAGTTAAAATTAAAGCTACTGTCTGGTTCTATCGAAATATCGTGTTTCCAGGGCTGCCTGACAAAAAGCTCCAGTCAATATTTTCATGGTTATTGATCCAAAAAGCCTTTCAATTTCACTCAGAGGTTCAGCATTTGGTCAAAAATTATTGCTCAAATGCAGAAACCTACGAAGCGGAATATGTAAAAAGTGCGGCTAATTAGCCAGAAATAGATAGCCTAACCGGAAAAAGATAGCCTGAAATAGAAAAAACCAAAAATGTTCGTCTCAGGCAGCGAGCGCAGCGTTGTCAGCATTTAGTATTGTCAAATGCCCCGGGGGCCGGGAAAAAATTAACAGTCAAATGCCCGGGGGCCGGGAATTTTATGTGCAAATGCCCGGGGGTGTCCCGGGGGGACGAGACATTAGCAGCATTCAATTCTAGAATCAAAAATGCAATATTTCCAAAGTTTGGTTAATTTCCATAATGGCGGCCTTGTCACGAAAAGGGGGTTAGTTTTGTACAGTAAGTATAAGGAACCTCACTATCGTTTTGTTTACATTTCAGGTGTCGACCATCCTCCGGACCTCGATGATTACCTTTTCTATCTGGAAGAGATACTCGAGCGAATCCACAGATCATTTTATTCGACTGTCGATCAGATTAAGGCAAAAGGAGGTCTGGCAAGACAGGATGCCAACATCACACGATTTTGCAGCCCAGGCACGATAAACCCTGACACACGAACTATAATTCCGACATTAAGGAAACAGACCTTACAGGGGGCTAATGTAGTCTTCACCGGTGTCATTCCTACAAACGTTCCGTTGAAGAGTAGTCTTGTGTACCGTACGGTTATAGGTCTTGGAGCCAAAGTAACAGAAAGTATCATTTCCGCCAGAAAAACTGACCGGAGCGGCAAGTCAACAGATTTAACTACGCATGTTATTGCTGCCAGGCTCGGAACGGAGAAAGCTTACAAGGCGACAAGAATGACCGGTGTTCAGCTTGTTGGTGTGGATTGGCTGTGGTGTTGTGGGCAACGGTGGGAGTGGGTGGACGAGAGGATTTTTCCTGTCCCCTGCCGGGTAAAAGGAATTGGAAACGATACTCCAGAAGCTTCGAGCAGAGGTACCCCCACACCTACGGAATCGCGTAAATCCAAAGGAGGCAACGGAAAGAATATTTACAAGAATGCGATGAAGCGAAATCATGATCAAGTTTCCGATGACATTATGGAGTCGATTAAACCCGTCGTTTTTAGCAAAGACGAAATGGATGAAATGGACAAGGAAGTCGAGGAGTATATGTTGAGTGATACTGAAGAGAGTGAAGAAGGAGATGTGCTTGGCAGTGTTTCGGGATCTAGTGGCAGGAGCAGTGCAAATTCTACATCTTCCTCCAGTAGAAAGTCAACCCCTGGGTTGCATTTAGACAATATAAAAAAGAAAAAACAGGAACTTAACGAAAAACTGGAAGCCATCAGGAGGAAAAGGCAGGCGTTTCAAGCAGGCAATAACGGTGATGGCAATAGCAGTAGTAGCAGCAGCGAGAATAGTGCTTCGAGTGAAGAGGATTTACAAATCGGAGAGCTTCTTGAAAAGCAAATAAATGATTGAGGATGATGATGATGATTCAAAATGTTGTTCGCCAAGGTTAAAGCAGTTGATGAGGAGAATGTGATAATCGTATCGTATCGTATCGTATCATCATCGAATTTAATCAACGCCCCATTATATCATATCATCTTATTTGCTGGTAGAACTATCACGGGGTGTTTTTATCTTCAACTTGATTCTAAGAGTTGCTGTCAACGTTTTATATTCAAAGAAGGAATTTATCTCCAAGGAAAGACTGACCCAAGTCCGCGAACATTGCACTTCAGTTAGATCGCATAAATACAGACTTAATTGGAACTATAAACGATTTCGTAAAGTGCAGCTAAACCTCTCAAACTCGCTTTACTTGAACTCCCGACGGCTGAATAAATTAAAATTGAAAAGTTTCGGACGATAAAACTTTAATTGGCCGAAACATCTATAAAAGTGTCCGAATTTTTTTTTTGATGAATATTTCTATTAAAAATATATTTGTATCAACTGCTATACAGGTGAATTTTGGCATAAGATTATGCTTCTTAGTCAATATATAACTCATTGCTGGTGGAAAATTCACTTTATTTGCTGAAGAAAACAATTTTGTTTCCAATCATGCATAATGTGGCCGAAAGTTTTTTGTCCGAAGTTATTTGTCCGAAACTTATCAGTCCGAAAGTTTTCGATGTTAATGTAGAACTGTTTTGTTTATCGCTTGAGATCTTTCGTTGAAGGCTTGGCTATGGCTAACTCACTGACAAATGTTCATTCGCCCCGAGGGTTCGAGATGGCGGGCGAGGCGGGGTTCAACTGTATCTTTTGTAATCTCGTTATCCCAAATGTACAAGAAGTAAATCTTGGAGTATCAGATAATCAAAGGTCGTATACTTTAAAATAGAATGAGTGACGTACCCGAATTAATTATATACTGTAAATGTAAATCCTCGAATTCTACCGCTGGGGGGTAATTGATTTCAAGCCTTTTTGGGTGGGGGCTGATTCGAAATCGGACTCTTTCCTTTGGGGTAACTACATAAATATAAATACTGCGGGATAAGTGCACATGAAAAAAGAACAACATACACATATATAAACAGAAGCCAACGAATAAAATATGAAATAACAGGCTTTATGAAATAAGAAATTCGGGAGTGAGGGCTTTTTCGAGGGGGAGGGGGCTAATTTGAGGATTTACCATAACTGGAATCAAATTTAGTTGTGTTATCAAGACAGTGTCGCTTTCCCTTGATGACGCAAGACTTGTTCCAAGTCCTCAGCCGCTCAGAAAGCTTGTCGATGACTGCCTTTCAGCCTTCGAAGCAACTTATGTTTTATACCGGATAAGCCTTCGCAGCGGCTAATCCTTCGCAGCGGCTAGATTCTTGATTGGCTAAAGAACTTATGGGTTTATGCAACCATGGGAATTCGGACGCCAAAATAGTAGCTCCAGATAATTTCCCACCATATTAATTGAATAATTTCGTTGTCCTCTCTTTGCAATTTCTATCTGGTGTTTTGATCTTTTTTAGAATTGACTAGCCTGCGTGCAGACACTCTACTCAGCAAAAGGAGAGTTCTAAGGCTATTCGTGGGCTTAAGATTTGCAATGCTTTGGGAGGCTGGGAGCTGCGTAACGATTAAATCAACACAGTAGGAAATTATCTGACTGTTTTGGGGTCCGAATTTCCACGATGCAACCTGAAATCGGACGTCCCAAATGCACTTCAATCTAAATAAAAATGTGGAGAGATGAAGAAAAATACTTACTTTTTTATATTGCAATTTGAAAGTTTTACTTGATGGCGACGTCACATTTTAGGTTGCATAAATAAAGCCCTCGAAGTTATAAATTTTTGTTTTCAATGCCCATTGTTTTTATGACAGTAATTCCGCAGGCAGGCTTGTTTTAAAACGAGAGTTTTCTCAATTTAATTTTTAGAAGCAATAAAAAATGTTTTCCCAGTTACAAATAAAATGAGTCGAAGAATAATTTTCTTCATCTGCCTCGCAATGTCCTTTTGCCCATGGGAAGCTTGTGAAAATGAAATTAAACAGCAGCAACAGCAATTCACATCAATTCACAGACAAAAATTGTTTTCAAAAACATATTCGCATTATAATCGAACGAGACAGCTGCATTTTAATTGAGAGTATGCATCATTTCTAAATGCTGAATGATATGTAGGTATTTGACAAAGTGCAACCATTAAAAGAGATGCAGAGAAGTGAAGATGAACACCATAATATTTGCTACAATTTTCTTGGCAGCTTTGCCCGCGGTAAGTTGAACAGTAGAGTTCTATCTCTCTTTTTCATCTTCCTTTATCATATATTATTATATTGCATGCAAGACAAGACAAGAGATTTTGTAAAACCAAATGAAACATTCAATAGATAGTCTATTGAGCATGAACAAATGTGATTGAGCTTTAAGTTCAAATGTGATTTGAGCAAAATGCTTTAGCGATGCTCAGTATTTGCGTTAAAGTTAAAAGATTTGTTACATTCAATCGCCTTCACACACCAAATAATGACTAACTAAGAACAAGATTTTCATCCCTGTTTGTTTTAACGCCCTTTGGGCCAGTATGGAATCTTTGTTTTCTGTGCACCAAATGATTTTCTCTGTGCACCAATTTGTGCACGAAAAGGGCGTGGCTTCCTCTAAAAAAGGACGCAACTTGATGTAAAATTCATTTTTTGTGATTTGTGCACAAACAAAGTGCGCACATAATTTTGAGCTTGTGCATGGGACATGCCCTGTTTTTGTTGATTTTTTCCATACTGTCCTTGGGGGAAGAGCTCTCACCTGAATCAGTTTAAATGTGCAATTATTTTTGGGGGCAAAAATCTTGATAAGGATTTGTTAAAATTAAACTTTCCATAATGATTATAAGAAATTTGAAACAATGATTTTATTTGCAAAGAAGGAGTTGAAGTTAGTATAACTTGCTTGAAAAGCAATACATAAATCAAAAAATGTTTTATCTAGATATTGGTCACATAACTTCTTGAATTAGGTGTAAAAATACCTTTGCTGAATAGGTCTATTAGACTCATTATTTCATTTTGCAGGAAATTGGATGCCTTCTTCCAGTAAAGCTATTGAGAATGATGAACCATCAAAGTAAAATAGTGAAAAAAGACTGTTCCATTCACAGATCATCAATTGTTAGAAGATCACTTCTTACAGTAAGATTACATTTTCTAAAATCATAAATGTTTGCTTTCCTTCATCTGGCCAGAAGCGATGTTGGCAAGGGAGCACATGTAGAGGGACAATTATCCTTTTAATGGTGCTCAGGATCAATTTCTAGATTTATCTAAATTCAAGGAGATATTTGTTTAGGGGAGAAGGGGTAAGATAGAATATGACTGTTTTGCACTGTTGATAACTCCTTATAACCCCATCAACATAATTTTTGAAACTGATGAACAATTGTCTGAAACCTACAATGGGGCAAAAATTATTGGAGTTTTTTTCCATATCACTTGATTTGAAGAAGCAAGGTTACCAAAATTTGATTGTCTGTGAACCTTTACTGCTATCGATTTTTGAAGTTAGAATTCTTGAAAATGAAATTTGGTGGTGGATACTTTGAAAAAAGTTTGTTTAATAGTAAATGAATGATGGGATGCATTCTTGTGGGGTGTGGTTTTGCCTCTATTGCCTACTTTGCGTCTGGTGTGAAACCTTAATTTGTAAAAATATGTTCCAAGACCAGATAATTAGCTTCTTGATTGTTAATATTTTTATTGTTAAGACAAATATATAAATTCATAAATATAAACAAATTAATCAGTCTGTTTCTTGAATGAGAGAACAGCAATAAGTCACACACATCTGCAGTCAAACCCCAGTATCATTCAAGATCTGTGTCAATGTGCTTGTGTGTGATTGCACACAAAAAGAACCAGACTGATTAATATATTACGTAAAGTTAATATGGGGACCATATTAGTTAATATAGGGGACCATTATGGAATCAAGATCTTTTCGATCTTTTAGTGCTATCCCTGCCACTCTAGTTTAGGGGTGTGT
>JAYJMH010044260.1:0-14595 GCA_036873815.1 Phacellophora camtschatica
TGCCGTGCCGTGCCGTGCCGTGCCGTGCCGTGCCGTGCCGTGCCGTGCCGTGCCGTGCCGTGCCGTGCCGTGCCGAACCAATGTAGCGGATGCGTATAGCCATATTTAAAAATAGTTGAAAATGGCTGATCACGAAAGAACATACATCATTTCACCGAATTTTTCGTTCATAAAAAGTAAAAATTAATGCAATATTCGAAAGGGAAGATCCTGATAGAACGCTAATGAGAAAGAGAGGGAAGATAGTTTCCAGGAAATTTTCCGGAAACTCGTTGGCCAAGGATAATATTTACACACGAAAGCGACAACTCAGATGTTGATTCTGATTTTGATTCATCAGGAGTGCTTTCAACATACTTCTTTCGTCCGCCATTTACCTCGACTTAATTGCGCTGATATGCGCATGTGCAAGTATGGTTCGGCACGGCACGGCGCGACAAAAAATTTGCCTTATAAAACGGAGGCAAATCTGAGTCGAATTCTTGTCGAACCAATATTTTTCTGGTTCGGCACGGCATGACTTATAAAACGGCGCTAAATGTTGGTATGATCAAATTGAAAAAGTTTTAGTGCTGCTCAATATTTACATATCAGAAAAGGAAATAAAAAACCTAACAATAGAAAAATGGAAAATAGGGATCAAAGAAAAACTTATAAAATTGGTAGAAAACAAAATTGAAGGCAGTAAAAAGACTAAACTCAGTTTTATAAAGAATAGTAAATTTGGAATGTAAATTTTATTAAAAATTATCCTGAACATGGTTGAATTAAATCTAACTAACTATAAGGGAACACGAAATAATTTTCTTTGCAGAAGATGTTACACAAGAGATTACACAAGCATGTCCTAGTGGTTAAGGCGCCTCCAGGCCAGGGCCATCCAGTGGATGAACTGCTCCGAAACGGAGTGGCATCTTACATCATTATATCAAATACCCAGGGGCGGTCATTCAACAATTTACCAACGGGGTAACAATTGATTTTCATCTAATGTTATGAACTTTCCTTCTTTGTTGTTCCTTATCGACCTTAATTTATCATTTCAATTCTTTTTCAGTTATTTATTTTAATTTTAAAACTAAAACTCTTGGCATCAACAACATATAATTAATATACTTCAATTCTGAGATGCAATTCCTGTTATAAAAGTCATCGCCGCCAAATTGTTCACTTTGTCTTTTTGCTTCTCACCACGTGATAAAAAATCTCTCTATTGTTATTTTTCTATATATACAAACAACCTTTTTTTTATTTCCTTTAGCTTGAAAATGGTGTTAAGATGACATCGAAACGTCGCTCATTGTTATCGTTAATATTTATACTTAAATGTTACAAACATAATATTCTTATTCGAAAAATCGTCTTATTGTCTTTTTCCTCGTGTTTTGAAGCTAAAGCTAAAGTATCAAATTTTGATCAGCCAATAAAATATTACTTATTTTGCAGTTTTTACAAGTTTTTTGAAAACTTCATTCCTAAAATTATCGGACGGATGCCCTTGTATGTAAAATTGGCGATTCACCCCTGTGGTCAAACATTGTTGTTTATTGTAGGGTAAAAATGTAGTCAAATCAAATTAAACTGATTACTGATTACTTCGTCAGAAAAAAATCAATCAGTACTTTTAGTTGTTTGTTAAATTTGTGTTGTTGGTTTGATCGTAATTGCAACAATTTATTGTTTGAGGTTTATTGTAATGATTTTTATTAGTATTAATTTTTTTATTGTTGTTAATTTTATCAAATTTTGTTGTATGAGCTAATAATGTGATGATTTTTATTAGTGTTGATTTTTTTTCAGATGCGGACCCAAAATCTTTCTTATTCAGCTTGATAAGTAAAGAATGGAATGCTCCTTTCAAAATGAATTCCAATGGAAATGGCGGTATTTATCCTGCCCCTGCTACTTGCTGCAATTTTTACGATCCAAGTTACGGGTACGCATTATATATTGTACATGAGCCAAACAAGAACCAATGTACTTACACAGCAACAAATGGTTTTGTTTTACCAAATGGAGTGACGAGGACGAACACGATTCTGGCTGGAACACAAAAGTTTTTGGTCAAGAAGTTTGAAGCCTTTCTCTTTAAATAGAGGTATAGTAGATTATATTACTATTATTCAAGTCAATGCTTTCGTTCTTTCATAAATTTGCAGGTAACCCCTTCGGTCGAGAGGAACTCATAGGAAGGTAGCGAAAAATTGATAAGAAAGAAAGAAATATTAATTGAGTAAAACATGCTTTTAAATTGAATTGAAGATTTTTGCTTCTATTACCATTAATATATACTCAGAAACATAGCGATAAAATCTTTGAAATGATTGATTCCATTGTTTTTAAATCGATTCACATTCACACCTCGTGGCATTTTTGGAGCGGGGTCAACACAGTTTTCGGTTTCTGAAATAAATTGAATTGCACAATCCTTTTTTTTTAGTTAAAAAAGATATTTTTACCGATTTATTTAAATGTCTTGGTTCATATTTGTTCAAGGATATTTGTTTCATGTCGGGAAAAATAGAAAAATGCCAATGGTAAAAAAAGTCACATCCCTATTAACTAAACTTTCAATCAACGGACACCTCCCAATAACAAACAGAATTCGTCCCAAAGGTGTCCGTTATAGGGATGTTTCACGGTATATTAAATAGCAGAGGGCCTAGGACGGAGCCTTAGGGTACCCCTTGTCATATTTCCAACCATTCGCTAAAAGTTGAGTTCATGTAGGAAAATTCAAGTTGATAACAAATAGACTGATTTTTATTTGTTGATTTTTCATTAACCTTTCTCAAATTCTTTTTTTTGTTACAATCAATACTTTGAAAAAGTCTAATTTTAAATCGGCACGTGTTTTTTTTGGCTTCGGGAAGGAAGCTGCGGAACACTTGCGGTTAAAACGTTTGCAGACTATTTTATTAAATTGCATGAAAGAGTGCCAAGTTTTTAATTTAAGTGTTTTGATATCATGTTGTTTTCTTTTGTTGATATTCAGGTTGAAAAGATAGTAAAATCAGTAAAATAACGTTTGTTTAATTTTTTTTAGGACTAAACGATATTTGGCAAACATGATGCTGATTTTAATTGCTGGTTTCCATTGAGCTGCAGACTTTAAGGTTTAAGCCACACCATTCGGAAACACTTGAGATTTAGTTCCCAAAGTTTCCTGTTTTTTTGCATGGAAGACTATTGATATTTAGGAAATTTCACTTGAATATTTTCATGATTTTGACAGTCATCTTCGGCAAGAAGCAAATCTTAGACTCTGGCCACAGAAAGAGTACATTAACATCCAAAATGTTCGGAAAATTAAACTTTAAACATTTCAATGCCTCCCTTGGTTACAATTATGCTAAATCTATTACATTTAAATTCAATTAAGAAAATAGGCTCCCTACAAATACTGGACCCTTCTTGGTAACATTTACAATTTCTGCCGCCAACTGTGGTTTCTACTGTACAGTTCCTATTTTCTCACGAAGAATTTTTTGTGAAGCAGTGAACTTTACAACTGAAAAAGAATTGTCTATAACTCCCTTGTTTTTAATTTTCCAGGAGGGATTTGCCACTCGCATTAACCTGTGGTCAGGCGATAGAATCTAGCGACGAGATGCGTGAAATTTGTTTACTACGATTTTCACAAAAAGGATTAATTTGAACCCATAAAAACTGATATCTCTCGCTCCGTTTTTGTAATCAGGTGGGTCAATGTGAACGAACAAAAACGGAAGTTATTCTCTCCGTTTTTGTAGAAAAACGGTAGTCTTACTAGAAATCCATAACTTTTTAATCCATAGCTTGAGGGTTTTTTACCGGAACAACTCGCGACTCGTGTTTCATAATGCCCATGAGCAAAAGTACAATTGCCCATGATCAAAAATACAAGAAGGGAAATTAAAACATAGTATTTTTTAATCAGGAATCAATTTTTCTTCATATGCTGAAGTTAGTTTCTTTAGAATTGTCAACACTCACTTGTTTTTGTGTAAATTTGAACGATAAAAAGCAGCAACGAATTATCCGTTTTTGCTTAAATATGAAAAAGCAATCTGAATATTATAGAATTTTAAAAAATAAACTGGCTTCCGACAGTAGAAAAATGGAACAATGTATAAGTGGGAATGTTTTCAAATTTTTCAAAGGAACTTCACCAGTCTACCTGTCACTGTCAGATATGTTTCACCCTACTAATCAGAGCCTTAATGCTCGGAAATCAAAAGACAAACTAACTGACTATACCATTACGTAAAAAAGACAGGCCGAAAACCCTCATCATACATGGGTCCCAAATTGTGGAGGAATCAATTACCTGACATTAAAACTGCAAATAGCACAAACTCCTATTCAAACATAAGATCAAAAACTGTTTCATGCAAAACTTACTGAAAAACGAAAATGGAGTTAGCAGATACCCCTAATTCTATCCCTATACTTTCATTAAACTTTTATTAGGATAAAAATGTATTTTCTATTTATTTTTTACACAAATTAAACGAATTATGTGAAGTGGTACCAAAATAGTATTTGATTGGAATCAGATACTTGATTGGAATTAATTTTCGGGCACGGACCATCAATGTACTACCTGTTTCCCTTATAATTATGTGGAAAATGACAGAATGGAAAAAAGTTTGTGTGGGAAGGTTTGAAAAAGACGGAATGGAAAAAAGCGTAGAAAAATTTCAGAAGACTGTTAAAATGCAGGATAAACAGAAGGGATTGAAAGGGTGAGGAAATGAACAAAATTGAATAACAAAATAACATGCAAAAACACAATCAGTTTGGCTCTGAAATCACGTGACTGTAACCGAAAAAAAGAATAACTGTTCCTGGGGGCATCTGGGGGTTATCAATTTAAAAAGGAACAAAGACCATGAAATTTTGAGGAATAAGAGGCTGACCTCGTTTGTGCTTGAGAACAAAGTTAGTCAAAAGAAAAAAAAGATGGCGATGTCTTTTGGGATGCAAAACAAAGGCTTTCCTTCACAATTTAACCCAGGTGCTTCGCAGTCTAATCAGCAAGGTACGCTTAATTCAATTGGTTTAAACTCATTTGAAAATAGAAAATTTTGATTTTCTGAAAACTATTATATCATTAGCTAGCTAGAGAATGTAGAATTTTAAAATAAAAATTTTATTTAACATTTCGTTTGTTCATTCATTATTATGTATCATTGTTTATATGATGACATATGATATGTTTTGTCTTTGTCTTTCGTATATATCCTCTCACTTCATACATTCAAGCCTATCCTTATTCATAGCAATAACAATAGATTTGTATATTTGGAAAATAATAAAATAGAGGAACAATAAATACTATATAGTCTATAATATAATATATATAAAATCAGTATATTGATTTGTCCGTGATAAAAGTGCTCAATTCATATAAGTAGAGCGTGGTATACATAAAATAAGAAAAATCAAACAACTATATTCATCTCTACAAGCCTGCTGTTTTGTGATTGACTCGCTCTTCACAGGAGATGTTGATGTTAAATATAATATGTATATACATAACAATACTATATATATAAATGTATATAATAATAATTATTATAGCATCACCATCAGTCTGCAAATAGAGTTGCAGAGTTTGTCAATGGTCACCACCAGGCAGGGTAAATTTTTCTCCCATGTAAAAGAACTTTGTTGGGGTCCTAAGAATTCACCCTGGCTGGGCAATGGGAAAAGAAAACTCTTTACTTCACCACAAACTGCTTTTTATGCTGTATGCGCAGAGATATGAAAACTTTGCCCTTCAAATGGAATAAAACAGCTGGCTATGTGACATTGATGAGGCTATCATTATAAATAAAGTAAAGGCTTGGTGGTTTGGGTTGGTCAAAATAAAATAAAGTGTTGTGGAAGTGCCCTATAAATTCTGTGTCCTCCCACTTTTGAAATGCTTCCTACATCTCTGTGTCTGTGTGTGTAACAAACAATAGACCTATTGTATATCAATATATTCCAAACACACTGCATTGTAATCAATGTGGACTGCACCTAAACATAGTGCAGATTGAAAATAAAGAAAAGAAAACAATGACCAGAGTCAACTGTATATTTTTGTGTCTGAGAAATTATTTATCAAAAAATATAATTTGGGCTCTAAATGTTTGATAATCTGATATTTTTGGGTAAGATATTAAGAAATAGCATATAAATTTTAATAAAATGATGTTATAGGCAACAGAATTGTGTTATAACATTCAGCATACTGTTATGTTTTTGGGTTTGCATTTTTGTGCCATTATTTTTTTGAGTCAGCTAAGATTTCCTCAACATTCCCCCTACACAAGTAACATGGTACTGCCCCCCCCCCTCGGGGACAACCAATTTAATGTTAGATTTTGTTCTAATGTTGCTTTATTCAATTTCTAAATAGCACGTTTCAGACCACCCTATCAACCAAGCCCTCCACCTGGAATGATGCCAGGGGTAAGTAAACTTTATAATTGATACTTATAATTGATACAAAATATGATAATATTTAATACAATATAATAGTATGCCTCATTATGTGAAGACTTTAATCGCTTGTGGTCATCTGGAAAATTTGTGCATCATCATGCGCTGAAGTGTGCACTTTTAAGCTATTGTTATATTTGATAATTCTATTGTTCTTTCATTGTTAAGAATTTCCATTAGTATCTGTACCCAGCAAAAGATTGAAATAAAACATTAGAGAATTAACAGGTTTGAGTTGATGCTGTTTTTTTGCACTTGCGTTGCAAACTAGGGATTGCTAAAATAGTGAGTCACCAAGTTTGTTCAAGAAAAAACAGGGAGAATAGAAAGATTCAAAAATAGGGAGAAACTCAGTTTTACGACTTTTACCTTGCCAAAACATAAAATCTTCTCCATAATATGTTGTTCTTTTCTCATTGAAAACAGCTTTAATCAGATGTTCAGCTGTCAATTGGGCTTTGAATTGAACCTTGTGCTTGAATGAGTTGCTAAATTTTGAAGCTTTAATCCTCAAAGAAGTCTTCTCAAAGAAGTTTACCAACAGAAAGTAAACAAAGGTAGCTCAAGATTTCATCTGCTGCTAGCAACTTTAGAAATTTCAAAATTGAGAAAATTTACTGAGAAATTGTGAGAGCGAGAGAAGGCAGTCCAAACTTGGAGTCTCCGGTGAAGCCAGTTTAGTTAGCAGGTTGCACTTTATATGGAAATTACAATTTATTTAAAAGGGAAGGCTCATTTTAGGTATTTAATTTATCATGTTATATATTTGAAAATTGATAATATTCCACAAATCTGGGGTATTTTTCCAGGGTTTTATTAGAATTTGTTATGCAAGGTCAATTGTTATGAAAAATCAATGTTCTACTGTTCTTACAATTTTGTTTTGTCATGATAATTATGTTAAATAGTTATGCTGATTATCCGAATTATATTCATGTTATAATTCTTCATTAATTCAATATTTAAAATTTTAATTTTAAACTTAGACCCTGTCAAGGGTGTTGAATACATTGAAATTGAAAATTGTGGAACTCAAGGGCCAGTATGGAATCAAGGATGCATTGTGCCTGACATGTATGACACACGTCTTTGGTGGCCAGCACATAAATTGACACAATGGAATTCGGTTATCGTGGAATTTGGTTATTGTGAAAGTGGAATTTTTAGGCTGGCGTAGAGGCATATATTTGGTTCTGGCCCACAACTGTGAGCTGGAAAATCTTTGTCTGGCACTTGTGCTCAAGAGTTAAACATTTCAACTAGCTCAGAGGAAACAAGCAAATTTTAGGCAAACTCAGAAAAGAATAATTTGGGAGTCTGTTTTGTTTTATGTTGCTCCACAATTGGCTGATAATATTGTAATATAAAACTCTATGCAAACAATTTTTTGAAGCACAATTAATAAGCTTGTTTTTAAATTTTGAAGAATATGCCTCCGGGTGCATGGAGCGGAGGTAACATTTCAAATCCAATTGGCTCAGCAAGGATGCAACCGCAACAACAGCCACCTCAACGAATGGTTACTTTTATGCCGGTATGTATTCAGTTTATATTTGCAAGTAGGACTCAGGACAAAAGAAAAAGATGTTTTTTATTCTAAACATTTAAATCTTATACAGAAAATTTTGCATGTTATTGTTTTTATTGACAGAAGATGTTTAATAATACGATTAAGCCCCCCGGGGGTTATTCAAAATTCAATTATTCGAGAGGGGGTGCTTATTCGAAAGTCAGCTTCCCTGAGAGTGTTATCTATAATAAAGCATGAGTATTATCTAAAAAAGATACAGAGTATTATTTATAGAAAAAATAGGGGGGGGGGGGCTTACTTGAGAGATTGGCTTATTTAAAAAAATCACCTTTAAGGGCTTAGTCGAATTATTACGGTATAAGAAAATCAGCAATTACAGAAATTAGCATTTCAACGAATATTTTGTTGCAAATTTGATAATTTTGACCATAGCATTAGTTTCTGTAATTTTAGAAATTTAATATCTTAGCCAGAAAAATATCTTCATGCTGAGCTTTCCTTGATAGGTTATGTCCAGATTCTGGTCTTTCATAAGCTCCGATGTTTTATCAATTCAAGTGTCTAATCCAGTAAAATAATTTTTTTCTTCATTTTTATTTTTAGCATGACATAAAGATTCCGAAGCAACCTAAAGCACCAGAGAAGCCATTGCAGCCGTATATGAGGTATAGCAAAAAGGTGAGAATATTTTTAATTCAATGTTGCAGAAATGAAAGCGGCAAGGTATTGAGATACAGAGCAATGTACTCACTGCTCATTTATGCAATTGTGACCAGTACAATTTTATGTAAATGTGATAACCTTTAAAATAGAAGTTATGATTTAGACTTGGTACAAATCTTCATTTTGGTTAAAATGAAGCGAGGGGTTTGTTTGGGAAAATACAAGACAAGCACAAGCATCTATTATATGAAAATTTAACAAGAGCACATTTTTCTTACAAATTTCTTGTGTTTTTATTAACTTTTTAACTTATAAGACTAAATAAATCTCAGAGGCCATATTTTCAGAAACTGATAGTTGCTGGTTGTATGTGTTCAAGTGAAAATATCCAAAAAGCCTGTTCTATGCCACTGCATTTTACTATTAATTTCTAGAGCTTTTTTCTCTTATTTTTCCGTGGTCTGAGTTACACATAATTATTTTGCAGCCGTAATATATTATTATATATTATTTTAATTAATTCCATTGTCAAACATTTCGATTTATTATTAATGCATTTTCTCAGCCTACAATAAGGCTGAGGGTGAAAATAAGCCTACAATAAGGCTGAGGGTGAAAATTTTCCTTAAGACTGAGGGTTAATATATTAACATGAGGGTTAACACAAGACCAAGGGCTAACATTTTCAGTATTGCCCGAAGGAAACAGTTATTATATGGTTTGTTTTCCATGGCTAGGACTGGGTGAAAGTAAAATGATAATTTTGAAAGACAAAATGCTTGATATTGTAGCTTAAAGCCATTGCAGATGAAGCCTTTTGAGGTTACATGTGCTCTAGTCTGAGTTCTTAGTTTTCCAAAGCGACCCGGTGGTCTGTACTGAGAAATAATGACTTACTCTGACGTCAGTTTCGAACGCTCTTGACCAATCAAGATGTATTACCAGGTTTCGGTCCTGGCCATGGGGTGATACTGAATTGTAATGAGTAAACGAGGGCACAAAATGACTCAGTACAAACGCCAAGTTCAGATAATCAACTGAATACCAAAGTTTAATTTTTGATTATTTTTTCATCAGATATGGGATCAAATCAAAGGCCAGCATCCTGAACTGAAGCTATGGGAAATATCAAAAATCGTTGGAGAAATGTGGAAAAACTTAAGTGAAAATGAGAAAAAGGTACATTATTTATCCATTGCAGATGCTTTATTGCTATTTTATCTCTGTGGAGGAAGATTTTTTTAATTTAACAACTGCATTGCTCCTTGGTTTACCATGCATGCTTCTTTTTTATTAGATACAGAGATTTATAAATATTTGTAATATGTTCAAGCATAATGGTTCAAGCTAATTCGCGACATAATAATTACAGCAAATTGTACCTCTAAGCATTTTAGGAAACATTATGATTGTGAAGCTTTTTTCTTTTCCCTTTTCAGACTTTTACAGATGACTATGAGGCGGAAAAGGTATTACTTAATGAAAAATAGTATTGCATGTTAACCCTTTCACCCCTGGAATGACCATACGCCCATTGACAAACAACGTAAAACGTCATATTTTCAGGAGGTAAATGCGGACAACACTTTACATTAATTTTAGATATTTCAAGGTTAGTTTATCATATGACTTAAGTTGGTTTGCATGCGTTACCCGTGCAAAATGAAACTTGCATAGGATTTGCCCGTTTAGCAGAAATAAATCCGGGCGTGAAAAGGTTAAGGAACCCAAAGCATTTAGTTTTTATTTTTTCTCAAGTATTCTTTGCAAATGAACTGAACTGAAATGTTTTTGAAGAAAACATTCTTACTCGTGATCTTATGTTATTAAAGACATCATTATGTGAATTTGAGGCATTTAGGAAATCGCATATTATAAAATATAGACATCACCTAAAAGTGTTTTAATAAACAAACAGGATTTAAATAAATAAATTAAAGTAGTCTATAGATTTATTCAAACTGTTTAAATTATATATGCCGGCTTTCCCCAAAAAAAGAATGAGACGTTTGCCGACATATTAGACCAAGAATAAGCGTGCGATTTGCCATAAATGAGATACCACTATGTTGCCAAAAGACAGGAAAATTTATTTGGACAAAATCGGTTAATTTATTCCGAAGTTATTAGCAATCTCGTTGAAATTGTTGTAATAAAAGAATTCTCAAATTTGTACGTTGTCTGGTCAATATTTTAGTTCCATTGCAAAGCACGTGGTATCGTCCACGGACATCCTATCCAACAACTTACGCATTTAGCCATTGATGAACTTGTCCTTTGAATTGCAGCGAAACTAAAGTGACCAAGCGTGGTCAACATTTCCTCTTGATTTCGAAAAAAAGTTTGAACAGTCTTTTAACAAAATATTTCATTGCTTAGGAATAGATCAACCAATTTCATCCTAATAAATTGCCTGGTCTAATTTATTCCTTTGGCAACGTAGTGGTATCTTATTTATGGTAATTTGCACGGTTTTTCTTGAGGAAACTTCTCACTATTTTTTTAAGAGGCTCTGTGCAAAACAGTTAATTTTACTCGGCGTAGATTGTAATTTAAGTTGAGCAGCTTTTTTCAGGAGAAAGCACAAGCTACTGGCATTGCAAAGACAGAATTAATAATGAATGGAAAACATTTCATTTTAAATCTTTAATTCATTTTTGTCGCGACGCTATTAAGCGATTTTAAAACATTTTTGTGCGGTGCCAATTGAGAAATTATTTGGCTTACAGACACGCTCTGCTTTTTATAGCGAAAATTAATTTGAGAAAATAAATCAATTAAATAAATCAATGATAAATAAAATTACATTCAACTAAATACTCCTTGGAATAACGAAGCTCAAAATTTGCGAAATGAATTTTCCATTAGTAACTGAGCTTCCATTTGCATACAAATGTTAACAAAACTTTCACGAACAGTTGCAAAATATTTGCCGAAAGGCGCTGCTAATCAGCATGGGTTAAAGGATACAAACGATTTACCAAAATGTCATGTTTTATGTGTTGTATTTTGTTTCACGCCATCAGGTGGAATACAAGGAGTTGCTTAGAGACTATCACAATTCAACCGCTTATCAGCAGTGGCTAGAAGCAAAGGGCAGAGGTTTGTCTCATTTTCATTATGATGCGATATAGAGTTTCGTAATTTTTGAAAAACATTCATCAATGCACGAACTGAGATACGATTTTTTGCTTGAGTGTAAAGATTCCTGCCTTTGTGATTTTTCAAACGTGGACAGTTTTTCAGTCACCCGGTGTCACCGTACCTAGTATTATTTTATTTTTATTTCATTGATTTTTCTCTCTTTTCTTTCTTACGATTGGAATAAAGGTGCATGTTATTTTTCAAATAGCTATAATGCACTACATAAACACAATGTATAGCAGCTAAAAAAACAATAAAAGTTACAATTGGTGAAAAATAATAACTACAAATGTATTAATAAACAATAACAATTAAGAAATAATAACAAAACAGAAAATGTAAAAATGTATATATTCGCGGGTTTGCTAAAGTCTTTTATGCGCATGTTAATTTTTCGTTTAACCTCACATCTTTGAGATGTTTTCTGTATTTTGTGGCATCAATGATGAAAAATTACCGAGCCTTTATAATTTCATCATTAGTATTTGGAATAATTTGCAGAATTTGTGATAATGGTTAGAAGAGCGATAACTATTCGATTATTGCAATTATAGCACAAGCAGCAATGCAAGAACAACAAGCAATGGAAAAAATGATTGGAGGCCCGATTCCTGTAAGTTTATTTTTTGGATATTTGTGATTTTGCAAATTTGTTTTTATTAGGTTTATTGTATGTTTCTTTTTTGAAAAGACCATATTTGGTAGAGTTCTTAGACGATCTCTATGACGCTGCCCAGAACTAGTTGAAACTGATCATGATAACAACAACTACGAAAATAGAAGAAGTGTGCAGCCAGTATACATTGTATATATATTCCGCTGAAATTGCGGTGGCGTATCCCCCCTCCCCCCCTCTAATATACTTCGTGTTTTTAATATAATTCGTAACTCACCACCTTAAGATGTTCAGAACTTTAATGAAAATCAATCGGCAAGGAACAGTAGCAGGGGAGATGCATGCACAAATCTAATAGCAGTTCAGTCATACGTAAGGAAAGAATCATTCAGTCTTTTTTATGTATTTAATAATGAGTTACGAATACTCTATGTGGATGGTGCCCTATTTTACGGAATACGGGAACAGGCGATTTTTTACACGGAAAACGGTAATCAAGGGTGAAATATCACGGAAAACGGAAAATGAAGCTAACACGGATACGGAAATTGCTTATTTCAAAGTACGGAAAACGGAAAAAGCTAACAATTCACACGAAATATGGAGATAGAGCCCCATAGGATACCCCCACTTTTATTGTTATCTTTTCAAAAATCCAATTTTTGGTTGGTGCCCCATGGATCTTCAAAGAGTGACTCGATGTAGATAAGCTTTGCTACGTTCGGATCATACAGTCTGCGGTATTTTAAGTTGTATATTGTGCAGTTTTCCCATTGTGTACTCGATCAAATCAAAATAATCACAGACATCAAAGCTTAATGATTTCGTTGATTGTGATTTGCTTCACTGCGTTCAAAATGTTGACATCTATTCTTACAGTGACAAATCGCATTGTCATGTTTCAATCCGCAATCTTTTGTTTCACAAAACTCTCTTTCGTTATCTTGTCAGTTAGTAAATAAAATTGAATTTAAATTTAAAAAATTTAATAATTTACTATTTTTCTCATTGTGACATCGTAATGGCGTCTTTTAGGGAAATGAGTAGCCGGTGAACATGCTCTATGAAAAGGGATGGGGAAAAAAGGGGAGAGAGGGGGAGATGGAAAAAGGGGAGGGGAGAGGGAGGCAAGGGGGAGGAGAAAAGAGGGGAGAGGATCTCCATTTTTATAGCCTGTTACACACTACTACTGTTCACTACTGTTCTTCAAATCCGGATTGGAATGAAATGAATGCCTCGATCAAGATTTAACGGTTTTTCACAACAATTGTCCACAATATTTGTTTACCGAGTGCTCCGGAGGAGGTGTCCGCTTTTGGTTGGCCGCGATGAGTTGTTTGCTGGACCGGGTGTTGGGTTTCGTGATTTGGCCTAGGTATTTGATTGTCGAGCCTTGTGTTCGGTTCGGTGGGTGGTTTGTCGTGGGGGGATATGTTTTCTCACGCACAGTGTGGTGCTTTTTTGTCTTTGAATAAAACCGCAGTAAATTTATAGCTATTTGCGTTGGAAACCCCGTTGTTTTCCCCGCTCCGAATAAAATGCCTGTAATTTATCATGATGTATTGTGTATTGTATAGTTTAACTAAGATTATGTTATTGTGATAAAAAGCAGAAAGATTTAACGTTGATTTCAATGATTCTATTTTACATTGAATGCAATTTTTACGTTGATATCAATGATTGTTATGATTAAGCTTTCTGTGGAAGAACCATGCCGTTGACGACTTTATCTTCTCTAAACAGTGATCTTTTCTAAAACTTTTCTGTTTTGTTGCAGAGAGATGAACCTCGTTTCCAAATACAGCAAATTGAAGATGACGATGGTAGGTAACTAACTCCAAGCGTTTTTAAACAATATGATATTCCAGTGCCGTCGAAAGCTGTTCCAGATTGGGGGGGCTTATTGTTCTCAGAACAATGAAGAACAAAGGTTTCATTAAGCATCTGTTTTAAATCATCATTGTTCTTCGATTATTGGGGCTACAGCCCCTCCGCTTCCGACGTACTTTATTCAAAGGTGAAGTTTATTCTTTTACCCCTGGAAAGTTCTTCTACATTTAATATAACCTTACAAAACACAATACATTCTCCACTACCGTAATAATTCGACTAAGCCCCCCCCGGGGGGGGGGCTTATTCAAAAGTCAGCTTCCCTTAGAATCTAAAA